>QUSF01000029.1:1521910-1593689 GCA_003676055.1 Chloebia gouldiae
TGGCACTGACACACACTTTTCAGTGTTTGTAGCAGGATATGCCACCAGTACCATTCAGAGACTGATTTGACTAGTATTGTCTTCTTGTAGGATTTGCACTATCTGTTGAACATGTTTTAGTTAAACAAATTCTCAGCAAAATGTTGATTCACCCTGAATGTAAACACCCTGAATTAAATTGTCCAAGAATAAGCAACACTTTCTAGCAATGAAGGAATTTTTTTCAGCCCAACTACATCTACTGTGGATGGAAATGGATTTTATATTCAAACAAAGCTCATGAACAATTTAAAAGCAAGATTTACAGTGCCCTCTGCCTGGTCCGTTTTCAATAGATGTGCCTCATTAAAGGCCCAGGTGACAGGCTTAGTTAGTAAAGCCAATACCTTCAGATTTGCCCTCAAAATCTTTCTAAGTCTTTAAGCTAACACCATTAGCAAAGTGTCAGAAATTATTCACTAAAAAATCAATAGGAAAATGACCATCAGAGTCCTATGGCTTACCATATTTTCTGGTGTCTTTGTCTGAAAATGTGTTTAATCTATCTGTTATGGGTGTGCAATTTTATCACAAGTAGAAGAGCAGCTTTCCTCATTACTGCTAATGATATCACTGTTTTTAGTAATAGGTTCCTCAAATGAAACATGTCTGTACATACCTAGGTAATATGCTCAAATCTCAATAGTACCACATCAAGTATATTACTTAGGGGTAAATTACTTACCTGGTTTCCTGAAAGATGTGGAAATATCCTCAAAGTATCAAAGCAAACCATGAAATGTAAATCAAAATCATCACCCTCTCTGAAAAACAGCCCACCTCACAAAAAGTCTGCTCACTTCCTAAAATACAAACTGTGAGCAAAATAAATAAAACAAATTAAGGGTTGTTTAAAAATAAAGAAAGCAAGAAAAGAAAATCCCTGGCCATATCCATGAGGCTGACATGTACACAGTGAACATGGGCAAGATTTATTAATCTTTTCATCTAATGTTTTCTCTGGAGGAATTATTCTAGTTTTAAAAAATTAAGTAAATAACTTTCTTTTAAATTTTCACATGCCATTCTCATTTCTGATTTTTTTTTATCTATCAAGCAGAAATTACTAATATCACTTCTGCCTTTTTTTAAGTCCTTGCTTAATTTACTGTGTTAACTCTGACCTACAGGCTTTAGGCAACTCCAAACTATTTTCTCCTTCTTCAATAACTTGTTTATGCCCAGAGAGGCTTGATCACATTTTCTCTTGAACCTCAGAGTCTTGGCTTGCCACAGTTTCAATAAGAACTATTGCAGTCTTTGTGTTTTAAACCTACACACTGTCTCACTGAAACCTTTTACCTCAGAACAGAGCAAAACACTGTTCCAAGTGACTCTGTCAATACTGCTGTTGCTATGCTTCTGAAATGCCCAGGTTTAACAGGATATAATGAAAACACAGGTCAAGTTGCAAAAACTGTGGTATCTTCTCCTCAGCCAGACTGCATTTGTTTTCCATACTGAACTACAGTGATATCTCTTCGGTGATAATGGCATAGATTTTTTTTCTCCTGGTACAGAGGGCAGGAAAAGCACCATGGAAGAAACGGCAGAGTCTTCAGAAGTGAATGATGGTTTTCTAAGCTGAACTTAGAACTACCAAATGTGTGTGACTATAACACCCTATCCCTTGATTTTTTTTTTTTCCGCAACCAACATATTCACCACTGACAGGTTGCAGTCCTGAGAGCAGCCACCCCCGGATCTCTGCTGAGATCCCGCCGGGGTGTTGGTGCCTGCAGGGGCTCACAGCTCCCTGCAGCACACGGCTCTGGCATGGGGAACACAGCACAGTACGAGAAATCAGGCAAAGGAATAGAGAGGGGTCACTTGTTTGAGTTACAAGGAAGTTTTATGCCCCAAAGGATTCAGTGATGATAACTGAGGGCAAAAAGCTGCTTTTAAGGAGAAGTGGGAATAAGGGTAGGGCACAACCTTTTACCAACAGGGAAGGGGTGCAGCGTCAGGGCTATCCAATAGAAGCCACCAAGGGGAAGGAGCGAACCCTGCACCGCAGTCTTGCTTTGAGGAGGGGATGAAGGACAGGGAACATTCCAGAAGGGAACAAAGGCAGGACAAGGAGACTGGCAGGTGTATTGACATCCACTTGGCAGGAAAATCTTGGGGTAAACAACTCAGGGCTGAACCATTAGGATGTCAAATGGGGTATGTAGAATGAACCATTGGAATATTTAAAAGCTACTACAGAAGAATAAACTGCAAAACAACACACTAGCACAGAGTAGCTGCTGAGTAATCCTGGGAGAAGTCCAAACACACAAAGAGCCTTTAAAATGGAGAAACACACAGTAAGAACCTGTATGGATAAGGTCCCCATGCAGAAAAGCCTAGCTGATGTGCTGTACTGCTGGAATTTCTTTGTGGATTTCAAATGCACAACTAATTTTTTTTCATGCAATATATTGGTGATGGAGCTTTTTCCTTTCATTAGTTCTAGTCTTATTTAAGAACATTCAATTAGCGATCTGAAAAAAAAAATGTTCTTAGAAAGCAAACTGTCTTCTACTTGATTTCTCAATGAGCTCCTGCAGCCAATATACAATTGTCTTTCTTGTTTTTCTTACCTGATCTACAGACAGCTGCACTTATTTCTAGAGTCAGAATACGCATATATTCACCTTGCTTATGCACTTCCTTGTAAAGATCATGTTCTTCAGCACTGTGTAAAAGACAGACTTTTAAATGAATAAACAATATCCTGTTGCTACTTTTGCCCAGTCCATGAGGGAGCTGTAACCTCTTAAAGAGGGCCAAAACTCCTTGGTGTGTTCTTGAATTCTCTCAGTAAAGGTAAAAGTTTCATCTGAGTAAAGTTCTTCTGTAATATGTGACTGGAATATCTTCTCAAGGTATTTCACATCAGGATGCTGGTAATACTATCTGTAAATTTCTTATGCTTTAGAAAAATGCTGACAGTAGTAAAGTTTTCAGTGAGAAGACTGAATGTTTGAGATGTTCTCAAATACAATTATTTGTAGAGACATTGCTCCAGTCAAAGAAAATTTAGTTTGCAATCAAAGCAAATGAAAGAATCTGCTAGAAAATAAAGTACTTGGAAAGAAAGGTAATTTCTCTGACTGAAGGAGAGAAATTAGGATGGTACATTACAAGTCCATCTAGAATGTATGAAAAATAAGAAACTGCTACTGTAGAAAATGGAAATTGGACTTGAGCCCACTAAGGTCAAGAATAAGGAGAGAGTAAAGCTTCACCATTTGTCCCCCTGTCTCTTGAATACTCCCCAGGTCTGCAGGGGACATGCTGTATGCAGTAATAAATCTAAGGCAAAGGACGAAGTGGGCTAAACTAGATCAGCAAATTATTAACGCACAGAGTTTCCTTCTGGGAAATCTCCAGCCACTTCATAAATCACCATATGAAACTGCAAACTGGCAATGTGGTATAGATTGTCCAGGGACCAGCAGAAGACCAGACATGAGAGTGATACAGAAGCCCAAACGATAAGGGGCTAATGTGTAAGTCTCAAACACCAATAGCCAGCTGTCCAGCCAACAGAGGACTGTTGGCAAAAAGAGCCAGAGTTTGATGGTAATAACAAGCTGTGAGAAAGAATAGGATGTGGGAGAAGGCAGCCATACCTGGGCAGTACCAGCCTGAGACAAACACCTTTGTGCAGGCTGCACAACTCATCAGTTGGCTCTACACTGGAACCAGGACAGTTGTTCTCCTTTTCTCTCTTTCATAGTTTTCTCTCTCCCCTTTTTAAATTCCTCTCATTCTCTCTGCCTATTTTACTTCTCACCCTAGTGCTTGATCCAAAATCTACTGGTGTGTGATTGTATTAGGATTAGGGACTAATATGCCAATTTCCATTCCAAGTGTGTTATTTACTAATAAAACTTTGCACACTTTTGCAGACCCTCTGATTTTTTGTCATTAATTTCAACCCTGAGCATCTGTGAATCTTGGGTGCTCACTTCCCCTTAAGGGTGGGACACCACAGGTGTGGATGCAGCTTGTCATCTCATCTACATAACAATGGCCTGTCTGAATTATTTCTTCCTCTCTTTTCATTTCAGTTGTTTAGCATCTAATCCTTATTACAGGATTATTTTTCTAATTCTCAGTAAATCACATATGGAAAAATAACAGCATGCTCTCCAACTGACAGCACCTTTGCAAACTTTGAAATCCCCTTGATATGCTTGTTTACTCGCTTCCTTCTTCAAATTACATTTCTCTTTCCCAAATTCCTGCAGGGCCATGAATTTGTCTTTCCCACTTATTTTGTGCCTTAATCTGTGTGTTTCTGTGTATATGCATGTACACATACATGCTTCAGCACGCACCCATCTATTTCTATATCCCCTCCAGGCTCCTATGTTGTCAGCACCCTCCTGCTGTAAGGTGAAGCTATTCTGACTGTTAAAAAAATCACCATTTCAGTTTAATGAGAAAGAAAATATAAATACAACTGCCTGCCAGTTTCTTTCCACTGATGGAAAGTGTATGACACCTCACAGAGAATGAATTATCTCATAGGCATGACCATCAGAAAATTATGTTTGACTCCTTAAGACAGAAAAACCATTGCACTGTATTCATAAATTCAGAAAGAAGAAAGCAGCTCTTATGCTTATTTGCTTGCATTATGGTCTCAGACAAGTGCAACCAAAACAGGCTTTCTGGATGATGAAAAAAAATTCAGGAAACCAGGCTGATCTAACCAAAGCAAAATACACCCTGAAATATTTAGCAACAGAGCTGTAGTAATGCTGTGTTATACTCCTCTCTGCTATCTTCTCCCCGCAAGGAAATACTAGAGTTAACTTAGCTTTTGGGTCTTGAGATTTTTCCACATTCTTTTGGTGAGAGGGAAGGGGGTTAGTCAATGTATTAATGGATTAAAAAAAAACCCAAAAAAACCAAAAAAAAACATATTTTTAAGAATATTTAGCTCTCCAACTGAAAACCACACTTCTTGTCACCACTAAATTGGCCTTGAAAAAGTATCCTTGTTTGTTGAGAAAACATACAATGAATAGCATTTTAGTGTGAATATTTGTACTTTGGAATCCTTCTAAAAGGATTGTAGGTTTCATAGGTTGTAAGTAGTCTTTGCTGTCATTTGAATGACCTTAGCTACTCTGTGGTGACATGAGGAGGCTTGTTGCGTCTCCCATTTCATCACAAGCCCTTTTTTACAATTAAAGAACATAAATGATATAAAAGCTTCATCTGTGTACTTACCTAAACTGAAAACCAGTACATTAGCATAACAAATTGTCACTGTCACTTATGACAGAGTAATGGAGTTGTTGAAAACCATGAACCCAGATGAGAACAAAGTGCAGACTGGATTTCCACAGTAATGTGTGGAGAAAACAAGTTGTACTTGTTGAAATGTGTCAGTTTCCAACATCTGCTGCTATAAACTTGTTGCATGTGGGGACTGTGGCATCCCTGAACTACAAGCTGCACAAGTTGTCAACTTAGGGTTGGCAGCACAATGTCTGCCTTTACAATTAAACACAAAGCTATTATTGAGAGATTTAATTTTAGCCCCTTGGAAATATGTGCCCTACTTTCACACCTTACTCTGACAGAAACCATGTATTCAGAACAGTAGTGTAGACTAAAAGTCACACACACTCAAGAGTAAAAGTAATGAAACATAAAACAACAACAACAAAAAAAATCTCAGCACGTCTTTTTTCTCTTTTATCCTTTCAAGAAACTTGCTCTCTTTCCTTCTATATTTGAAGTGGTTTATTTGTGCAACAATAAAGGAATGAGCAAAATAACAGGCTTTATCTCTCCATTGTAGTGGTATATAAGTGTCTTTGTATGTTGCTCTCTTGCTATGACACAATGATTTTTTGAAAAGCAAAGAAGTATAAATTTTAAAAAATTAAAAATGAAATTGCATCCTGAGGCCTTTTCCTCACAATTTATAAGACTTGACTAAGAGAACCCATAAGATCACCCAGCACCTCATTCAGCACATCTCTCTTTGTGAAAGATGCTAGGATGTGAGGCATGTGGAGGAGAGCCTGACTTGAGGTTTGCAAAGTCTCCAGCCCTCAGGACAATTCCACAGAATTCTCAGCTGTGAACAGCACTACAGCAACAGTCTGGTAACAGAAGCCAGACTTGCATATCAGCTCTGTGATGGCAGGGCTTTGCCTCTACATATCTTGTCATTTCCCAGTAGCTTACAGATGTATGCACAAAATATTTTAGCACATGAAAAAGCAAGCAAGAAAGAAAATAAATAAATCTTTCTTTGATATAAATTGGCTCCACAGTCTAATTCTTGTATGTTTTCTTGCATTTAGCCTAATTTTAACTAAAACAAAATTACACATTGTCTCCAGTCCAAAAAAACTATCATTCCCTGATAGCAAATTCTGAAAAGACCAAAATGTAGCAAAATGGAAAAATATAGGATACCTCAATTTAATATTTTATATTTCATTTTTTGCTTTATAGAACCTGTTGCTAGGAGAAGGGAGGACTAAAAGCTTAGCAGATCAAAGGATGCACAGTCTGGATATAGATTCTACATTAGTTCTTCCCAGTGAGGCACAGCCAGAGTTGCTGCAGAATGAGGCCACAAATTATGGTGATTCTGCTCACCAAAAATTGCATGCAAAGAGTACAATAATTTTATTTTAATTCAACAGTCTTGTCATCTGTAATAGTCAGTCCATTTCTGGGAAGCTGCAAGATAGGTATGACAGATATATATGGTACAAGCCATATAACATTTATCCAACAAGAATTTCTTATTTCAATTGGGTTTACTAAACCCTTCTAATGAGTATATGGTATTTCCTTAGGTAGTAATATGTGAATAATCTATATTTAATGAAGTGTCTGAATACAGCATTTGGATATTCCATCCAGAGTCCCATTGATACATCTCTAAAAGATATAGGCAAAGCAAAATATCAAGATGTGTAAGTGTGGGAAGTAAATCTGTAAAAGCTTTCATGAATTCTTAATAAATCAATGCAGCAAATCATTTGGGAAATGTTTAAATCACAGAAGTTCCGAGAGTAAGTTTCTGACTACGTTCATCAAAAGCTTCTTCATTTCTTACACATACCTTCTTCACTTGCAGAAATGCATACCCTGAGAAACAGTATTCCTATTGAGTGATTTCAAAGAGAAAGAAACAAGAAACTTGGAATTTAACTTCAAAAATGGAATTAAAAAACGTAACTTTTTGTCTAAATAAACAATTGTCAGAGCAGCCACTGAAATCATGCCAATATTCTGTTTGGGCAGCAGAAACAAAATGTAACCATGATCATTAAAGCTATGTGATTGGTTAAATTACGGTTCAAATTAGTTAAATACATAAGCTACATATGAAAAAGTGAGACAAAGTAATTTTGTTCTACTTTTTGATCTTTTGTCTTCTGTAAGGTTTGGTCAAGGGAGGGGATTGTCCCTCTCTGCTCTGCACTGGGATGGCCTCAGCTCAAGTGCTGGGGGCAGTTCTGGGTGACACGGTATAAGGAAGATACGAAGATCTTTGAGAATGTTCAAAGGAGGGCTAAGAAGATGGTGAAGGGCCTCAGGTGGAAGCTGTATGAAGAGTGGCTGTGGTCACTTGGTCTGATCAACCTGGAGAGGAGGAGTCTGACAGGAGACCTCATTGCAGTTACAACTTCCTGGCAAGGGGAAGCGGAGTGGCAAATCTCTCCTTTGTGGTGACAGTGACAGGTCTTGAGGAAATGGTCTTGAAGCTGTGTCAGGAGACATTTAGGTTGGTTATCAGGAAAAGGTTTTTCAACCAGAGGGTGCCTGGACCAGGGAAGTGGTCACAGCACCAACCCTGAGTTCAAAAAGTGCTTAGACAACGCTCCCAGGCCCATGGTGTGACCCTTGTGGCTGTCCTGTGCAGGGCCAGGAATTTGTCTCAATGATCCTTGTGTCTCTTCCAACACAGCTTAATCTTTGATGGATCATGTTTGAGGGAAGATTTCATCGTTGTTCTGTTCTAATGCTGCTTCCTGGTCCAACAGAGTTCTTCCCCACATTCACACAGAGCCTTCTTTCAGGCAGAAACTGCTGTAAAACAGGAGAAAAAGGAAACTGAGTTCCAGAAAGGCTATAAAAATGATTATGACCAGTGTGGACAAGAGAACAGAAAAGCTGTTAATGAAAAAATAAGCACAGTGTCTGCTAACTATGTAAAGCATTGACAACCGTTCAGATCTCATTCTTGGTCATATATCAGCTGTCTAAGAAATGAACCAATGAATCAATAGATCTAACATGTCAAAGAGAACAAAAAAGAGACACTTCACATAGATTGGCAGAAAGGACAAGCATAAATCAGATCTTATAGACCATAATTTAGTGATAAAGGGGAAAACTGTTCTAACAAAATCTACTATGTGCTTTAAAATATGACTGAAATGCAGACTCTGCTATGAAGAACTTCTAAGTACGTGTAAGTTTGGACAATGAAACACCTAAGTGAAAAGTTTCCACTGAACTCAATTGACATCATAGATTAAAAAAAAGCAACCACACAAATTTAAAAAGAAATTAATTGACACCTGAATTGCAAATAGTTTTTTTACTTTCTTTCAAATATTATAAATTCTTCCTCTGTGTTTATGTAGCTGAGTTATGAATCTCTTTTGAACTTCTACTAAATCATTGAGGAAAGATAAAATTCAAATTTTGTGGACAATTCCACAATGCAAAAAGAAAGGAAAAAGTGTTAAATGAAGGTATATTAGTGCAAGAACAGAAAACACATACAGAAACAGTGGGAAAAAAGATAAGAAAACTTAGAAGGTTCTAGTGAAAATAAACCTAATATATCAAAATTTCAACTCTCCCAGCTTGGCTGTTGGCATGTAGGTTAGCAGGTTTTTCAACTAAATTTTTTTTTTGTAATGAACACATTTAGATGCCAAAAGAGGGATTAAAGAATTTATAAATTTAAGTTTATTAATCTAAATGAGATGAGCAGTGGGAATTTGGGTTTTGACATTGAATGTCAAGAGATTTCAAGGGAATGCCAGGGGCCATTTTTATTATTACTGTTATTTTGTAGTTACAAAAAGAGCTGAGAAGAAAGGGAAGCACATTTGTAAAATAATAAAAGCTATGCCTGAAGATTTGGATTTTATTCTGTACTAGGTAGGAAATTAAAGTGGACCTTAATAGGAGGAATTCTGTTTTAGGAAGGAAAATACTGCCAACCATATTTAGCATAATTCTGTAGAAAGAATTTAAATCTGTACCATAATTGTTGCTTAGAAGTGGCTTGTGGATAGATCTGTGAGTGCTTGGCACATCTTCAAATGTGTCTTTTCCTAAAAGAGTGTACCTCTGGTCCTAGGAAAACAACAACCCAATCAAAAGGAACAGGGATATACAACAGGACACTAAACATACATAATTATAAGGGAGAACCATGAACATTTTTGTCTATGTACCCTTACATATTACCTTAAGCAAAAGCTGCAGGTGGCTCGAGGCTGGTTTTTTTACAATTTGTCTGGACCAGCTATCGATAGAAACAAAGGTACAAAATAATATTTTCACGCAAATTAGGGACTTAAATTATCATAGGCCTGTTATAAAGAGAGAGGAAAGAAATTAAAATGTCCCTTAGACCTTGAGGAAAGCTATTATAAATCATTCATGTGCCTGCTACTGAATCAGACTTTGCCCAAATAAGGGATTTGGCTTTCTGAAAAAGTGTACTTTATGATAAGCGTGTCTTTAATTTTAGATACTTTAGTCTTCATACCATGTAGATGTTATTTATAATATTAATAAAGTTTATGAGGTTTTGGAACTTCTTTGCTTTTATAAGCTTATAGCAAACAGTTCTTTGACAGCTATTTGGCTGTTAAGAACAATTTCATAAGACTGTGTTTATACATACCAGAATGTTTTTACAGTGCTTCTTCCCTTTTCATCTCAGCCATGTTCAGTACTTAAAATGTTTTGTTATCTTAACTGCTTTGGTTAAAAGAGTAATATGAAATTATGTTCCTTCCCAAATTGCAGTTCAACACAGTAGTAACATCAAAGAGATTTGCATACTGATTTTTTATTTATTTCTGACAAGCATAGCTTATTTTTTTTTGAAAAGCTATAGCAACATAAAAGGATTTTTAAGCATGCAGAGAGAATGGCATTTGACACCTCTCAGATGTTACAGTCAAGAAGGTTGCAATAGGATGACTCTGCATTACTCTCATTTTGCCTGATAAGTATGCTAAAGTCATTTTTGCTGTGCAGTGTAGCAGTTTGATGAACAGGAAAATTAACTAAAGCTATATTTATTATGTTTGCAGGGATAGTCTAGTGAAGTTTGCTATTACCAGCCTGCATAAGTGACTTCTCTGGTACCCATGAAACACTCAGAGTGAAATTCAGTGCTCTGAAAAGACTAACACTAGACCTGTCCTTCATTCATAGCACTTGCATACACTTTAAGCTTGGGTCAGTGATATGAACAAGATTAAATTTTTCCCTTTGTGTGGGAAACTACAGATCAGAAACCTAATCATCTCAGTAATGAGAAAGGATATTTCCTGTGATTACAAGAACAAAAAGGTAGAGCAGTTTGAGGAATATGTGAGAGGGGGAGAAGTATATCCACAGATTAGGCCACATTTTGGGTGAACAGCTTTTTAAAAAATATAATAAGAAGAATGCCCTCAGCCTTTCAGCATGTAAGCATGCAAGCAGAGCAAATAACAAGCTACCTGCATTATGATTTGTGCAAGACTGTGAGATAGATAAATATATTGCTAGGAGTAGTTAGAGGAAGAAAAGATAGTACTATACTTAAGTATCTAGGACTACTGTTCTTGTTCTTAACTACTATTATTGATTAATCATGATGTTTTGCAGTACCTGTTATGGGTAAGAATGAATAGAATTTTCTTCATTTGCATACTGAGTCCATACTTCCAGCATTTATTATGGTGCATATTTGGTGTCTAGACATTTTTCAGTACAGGGATAATTTACTGCATAATCTGGTGTAAACACAGTGAATTTTCTGAGAGTTGAAATTTAATTGACTCTCTGAGAAAAAAATGAACATGAATGAACAGTCTTTATGTTAATCAAAGCAGAGTCTTCTCAGATGCCTCATTTGCATCCTCTGAGTACAAACAAATGAAGACAACTTTGGTACAATAAGGACTATAAATTAGACATGAATTGAGTGGGTGTATTCTTGTCACAAAATTTTATTTTCCTTGAAAACAGTGGCATTCACTGGAAACAGAAGGACCAAGTTGGCCAACAGAAGGGCCAATCATCCCCAGCATAGTCATCAGAACCAATGACTAAGTTGGGTCTGAAAGGCCCATGGTGAAACACAAGGAAAATGTCAGGTATCTTGAAACACTATTTCAACACATTTCCCTACTGTCCTTTTGTTACCTTTTTTTTTCTTTTTTTTCTCAGTTCTGCTGTCAAGAACTCAAAATCACAGAATTTTACTGAATTGCGTATTATTTACTCAAGCATTCTTTCTTGCAACCAGGATGAATCAATAGAAATGAATCTTTTCTCCAGCAGCAATGACACAAAAGAGGTACAGTCGGCACATGAGTGAGGTGTTTGTGCAAGAATGTGTCCTGACATTTAGAGCTACACCCCTATTCAAATGCTTGAAATTATGTTTTTCTATGTAAGGGCAGTGCAGCAGGCAGATCCAGCTGACTAAGCTTGCACCAGAATTTCCAAGCATTGTAAAGACTTAGAACAATTCTTGCCCAGAAAATTCTTCTTTTTCTGTATTTGTGAAGAGGTTTGTAGTAAAAAAAAAAAAAAAAAAAAAGAGAAGAAGGATGTTCAGAAATTTTAGAAACCGCAAATGGACAAAATAACAACAGATCATAGCAGGGTGCCAAAACCTTGTGCATGAAGCACAGGCCTCCATTGCTTTACAGATATGGAAGACGACAGAAGTCACAGAATCACAGAATCACAGATTAAGCTGAACTGAAAGAAACCCACAAGGGTCACTCTCTAATGGCTTAATGCCTTTCTAATTTGGTGGTGACCAAAACCGCACACAGTATTTTTAATAGATCAGCTGCTTTCCTATTGAAGTTGAACAATATTGGTTAGCACCCTCATTTTGATTGGAAGAAAAATCACACCAATCAGCCTGTATATCTTACTTTTTTGGCTAGATACGAAATTCTGAAAAGAAAGTCCTCTCCAGCCTGTCAGTTCCCAAGAAAAAGTATTGTTAGAAAAATGTTTAAGTGCAAAATCCCTTTAAACTCAAGCAAAGCTGCAATAAATTTAGTTGAAAGAGAACACAAATTATAGGATTCAATTTGCTGTATATTACAGAAATGCAGCAGAAATTTCTATTGAGATGTGTGACATTTCATACTGGAAAGCAATACACCCATAGGAACAAACTGTGAGAGAACACAACTGCTAAGAGTTTGCATTATCCTAGAGGAGGCAAAATTTTCTGTGGATATTGATAGAAGAGTCCTATACTGACTAAAATGGATAAGGGATCACGTGCCAAATGAACATCTGAAAATAAAATGAGAAAAATCGGCTAAGATTAAATCAGAACCAGACAAATCTGGAATACCTCTAGCAAGATTGGAGTACAATCTTGTTTACATAGGATGGAAGAAGCATAAACACCCACAAGGCAATTTCAAAATAGCAGCTAAGTACTACTTCTAAACTGTTCCTCATATCAAGTCAGGATGTGGCACAGACACAGAAAGAGAAAAGATTATGATTCTAATAAAAATATCATGTCCAGACCTGAGGAATTCAAACTGGAAATGAGATACAGGTATGAAAAATCAAGCCTGACATTTAGTTATATGTGTGGTACAGTTTGTGCACACAGTATACCCAAGTACACCTGAGTTAATTAATTTGAGGGTGGCACAGGACACCTGCAGGAACTGATCAGCAGGGGTGGGAAAATGATCTGGATGAAGACAATGGATGCACTTGAAACAGAGTGATTCCCTGGTCTGCTGGCCACCTTCACAATTCACAACCTGACTAGGTCATGCAGAAGTCCTACTAATGGAAATTTTAGATTATTCTGGAGACTACTTCTGAGTATATCACTCAGCATGGAGCATGGCTTCCAGAGACTACCCTCAGTGGTTCCTGCTACAAATTCAGTCAGTTTGAACAGTAATAAAATATTTTTCAAAAATATTTTTAAAATGTTTGCTGATACAAAAGTTAATGCATAGGAGAGTCTATGGTACAGAGATAGTTAATAAGGCTTTGCTTGTGGTTGAGATTCACTAAATTGAGGAATATCAACAAGGAAGAAACATGCTTATGTTGGGGTCCTAATACAGAATAACAATCAGCAAAAGTATAAGAACTAAGACAGTAAATGTTTTGGGACGTATCTCCTAGTCCAACAGAGGACAGCCCTGAAGGGGAGCTTACAGCAGTGTCTCCAGTTGCCATCCATGTAGTTGTTGGTCACATTATTTGGGAGATTTCATTTCTCATATTAGCATTATGCTATGTCCAAATGTCAGTAAAGTGAGTTTAAAGTATAAAAATAACACTGTCCAGAGTGTGTGAAACAAAACAGTTCCATACTTTGGACTGTGGATTTCAGAGTAAAATGGACTTCATTTCTAACACATTAGCCACCTTGGTTTAGACTGACAACTGGAGATATTTGAAAGAAGGTTATTTTATAGGAATGGGCATTTTTTCACTTGTGAAAAGAAAGTCTCTTAAATATGACAAATTGGTGACAAAGAATACAGTACCTGCTGTAGAGTATGTAGAGTCCCTTGGCATACACAGGTAGAGAAACCTTAAGAACACATAGAGGTCAGCTTATCTACTGGCAGGAATCCAAAGTGGGGGATTTATAGCAGTAATAATGTAATAGCAAAAAATGTTATAGCAAAATGTAATAGCAAAAAATGTTATAATAATGCTTTTAGACAGGCATGCTGGAACAAGGTATAAGCAACAAAAATAACCAAGTTGCATCACAGACACATAAGACTCCACTATAAATAAACGATAAATTAAAGGCGACACTGCTTGAAGATAAATACAGAGCTGGTGAAGTTCTATTAGGAGAAAGTATACAGTAAAATTCTTTGTCCTTTTACAAAGCTGAACAGGCAAATGGAGAGCAAATATATCTCTTTCTTGCACAATTGATACATCTATCAGTAAAACACCTTTAATATCAGCAAATATCTTTAACAAGCAATACATCAAATAAAGAGGAGAGAGAAACAGAAAAATGTTGCATTGTGCTTTATATCTCCTCCCCCCATATGGGTCCTCTGGTCCCCCTCTCCTTCCCCTCCTCCCCTTCGTAGCTGCCAGTCACCCTGGTTATGTAACCCTCAGTGGTCACCCCTAGCCTCAGGCTTTAGCCCATCATCAGAAACTTCCACCAGAAGCCTCAGGTGAGGGGCTGGTCCCTGGGAACTTCTCCCCCCTCTCTCCCTACTGGAAGTCACCTGAGTGACACCCCAGTTCCCACTACCTCATTGGTTAATAGTTTGTTCTCTCCCCTGGTTACCGCCCCAAGTTAAAAAGAGGAGCACATGAGTGCTCCGGGCTTTTTGGGCAGACTCCCTTTCGGTGCTGTTGTTCCCCATGCGGATTTACAATAAACCAGACTGCAGTCTACTTCAAGACGATGGCTCCTTATGTCTGTTACCGCTGTGTTGTACTTCCCCTGCATTGGCTCAGGCGGGCTTTCGACCCACGAACCATGAACTCTCGCTGAGGCATGGATGCACAGCTATAGAGCGTGGTTTCGGCTGCCAGCCGGTGCCCAGGAACTGAGCTAGCGGCTTCGCCAAGGGGCACTGCAGCAGAAAAAAGAAAGAAACAATGGACAAAACCCACCATGAGGGTCTTACACATAAGAGCATATATGTACTAAATAATCTGGTTCCTGGACAAAAAGTTGAAATAAATTTGGGTATCCCCCACACTTAGAATAAAGCACAGTGCAGCAAAGATAGGATGTAAGAGCAGGTATTAAAACCAGGCTCTGGCATCCCAGTCTGTCACTGAGCTGCTATTTAAGCTCAGGTCATTTCATTTCACTTTTATTTTTTATTTCTCTTCCCTTTTCTCTGTCCCATCTTTAGAGAATCACAGGTTAAGCTGAGTTGGAAGAGATCTACAAGGATCATTGAGACAAATTCCTGATCCTGCACAGAACAGTCCCAAGAGTCACCCTATGCACCTGAGAGCATTGTCCAAGCACTTTTCAAGCTCTGTCGGGCTGGTGCTCTGACCAGGCCGTGGAGGCCCTGTTCTAAGCTTGTTTAAAGCTCTGTCAGTGAGCCCTGTTAGCCCCTATGCTCATTCTTTCCTCTGAGATACGTTCATCCCATCGGGTATCAATAGACCAGGGGCTGAGTAGATCATCCCATGGACAAAACCCCAATATTTTTCTGATTACTCCAATCTCAGAGCCATGTATTGACCTTCTGGATCTGCCTATTACGATCAGTATTACTCCTTGTTACAAGAAGGATAGAAGAAATCACTACTTGTAATCCTGATCCTACCAATCATCTCCAGGTCCTGAAGTCTCTTTTGATTGCTGTCACATCTCTCTTTGTTAATTTCTCTTGGCCATCTTGAACAATAAACAGCAGGTAGTAATCAGAGGGCTTTACTAGACTGGAGAGTTTTCCCATAATGTCCTTTATCCAAGTCCTTGGGAGACAGCAGACTTCCCTGTGAGTTGGCTCTGGTTTGCATATCAGGCCCTCCATTCCTCTTGAATAGGAATCTCCTATTACAACTACCCTTCTTTTCCTCCTGATAGATGGGGATGCATTGTGGGGTACAGGTGGTGTTGCTTTAGGATACCATTCTGTCCCAGAAGGACTCTCCTCACCTCATCAGTTGTCTGGCCTTCTAGGTCCAGAACTTCACACCTGTAGTAACAGGTGCCAGTCCTACTTGTCAAATTCTGAAGTGCAAGAGGAGGATTGTAAATCTTATTTATTTTCAAGCCAGTCAGGCTGCTGGCTCCATATTCAGCACCCAACATGGTGCATACCTGGGAACTGAGAAATGCCTAGACACATTTGTTATGTCTAATGAAGAATCTGTTCTCATACAACATAAATGGTGTTCAGTGCAATTTTTCTGACATGCATAAAGAAACAGGTGTCTGCACTGAAATATGCAATCTGTGCAGCAGGGTGTCATCGGGAAGTTTGCAAGATAACAGTTTTCCTCACAACCCCCTTAAAAGATGGACATGAATCAGCTCGAAAGCAACATCTGTTCTGAACACACCAAAAAATGTTTTGTACCACGTGGGGAATATGAAAAAAATGGAGTTGCAGAAGAAACAGAAAACCAACAAGCAATTTCCACTGAACTCAGGGATAGACAAGCTTCTGAGAGAGCAGAGAACTCATATTTCTGTATTGGCATTATTTTTAAATTATCTCAGAAAATGGAAGATTAAATTATTTATTTGACAATAAGCATTTAAGTATTTTACTTGAAGGGGATAAAAATAACCTAATTTAAAAAAAAAAAAACCTACAAAGCCTTCTGAATAGATCTAAAGGAAGAACACTTGATGTCATTTATCTGGACTTCCAACAGACTTTGATAAGCTTTCTTGTGCAATATAATTCTTAAAGTGCTGCAGTGGACTAGAAACAGGTGGTGAAATTTGAATGGTACTGAGGTGAGAGAAGCTCTGTCATTGAATTCATTGAGGTTATGCATTTAGCCAGAAAATATCTGTGGGAATGAATGGTCACTTTCCAATTTGGCAAAAATATCAGAATGCAGTAATCCATGCATCTCTGCTATGATTGGTTTGGTAGAGCATAGTTATACAAATATAAATTAAACTCTGAAAGCAGGGATAAGACTGAGATGCCAGAAACAGCAACATGAAGCAAGTTAGTCAATATTTAATAAGAATTTGCAGAAGCTACCCAGGATAGCAGAACAAATTTCAGTAATAAATGCAAGGTCATGCTTTTTATGAGAATCAGCCTGAACCATTGATCAATGCTGTTTGACTTTATATTTACTATAACAATTTAGAAGAAAACCCAAGGTCTGTCACATAACTAAATGTTTATGAAATTTTTTGCAAAAGAGAAACTACTCAGTTTCTGTTTGAACAGATGTCTGGATTCATAAGCATCTCTTTGCTCAGTTCCTCTTCCAGTTTAGCAGAAATGACAAATCTGCCATATCTCTCCTCCCAAGCCCAATAATTAGACATTGAAATTAAAAAGCCAGGAAGTCGACCCAAAGTAACAGAAACATATCTGTGAACAGACTTGCAGCACAGCTTGTAAACTTTATCTACTCCGAAATATAAATTTTTCAGAGATTTGTTATTCAACCTCTTACATAGATAAAGGTCAGGATTAGGGGGCAGAGCAATATGGGTGGCATTGTTGTGAAAATCTGTTGTAGACCTCTTGATCAGGAATATGAGATAGAAAAGGTCTTCAGGCAACAGGAAGAAGTCATATGGTCACATGTCCAGATCCTAATGGAAATATGACTACCCCAATATGTGAAAGAAGGACAACATAGGAAAGCATGAACAATCCAGGAGATTTCTGTAGTGCATTGTTGACAACTTCCTGTGGAGCTATTGTGAGGAAGAACAATATCAGACCTCCTGCTGACAGCAAGGAAGAACTGGCTGGGAATGTTGGAGTCACCATGAGACAGAGAACTTCAGAAATACGAGAGAGAACAGAGCAAAAAGTGGGACCTTAGCCCTGGGCTTCAGGATGGTAGACGTAGGCCTGTTCAGAGATCACTTTGGAAGAATCCTGTGGAATATGGTCATGAAGAGAAAGGAGATCCACAAGAGCTTGCTGATATGAAGCTTCAAAAAGATCCATACCAACATAAAGGAAGTCAAGCAAAGATGGAAAGAGACTTACCTGCATGGATGGCTGAGGACTGACTAAATTCAGACAAAACCCCAGTGCTGAAGAAATGAAAGCAAATGAATGTAATATAGGAGGAAAATAGAGATGCTATGTGAGTTTGGAGAGATGAGTTTAGGAAGGCTAAAGCCCACAAAGCTAAAGTTAAAGAGACATGAAGGACAACAAGAAAATCTCCTACAGGTAGGTGCACCAGCAGCAAAAAGAAGGCTAGGGAAAAGGTGGGCCTGTTGCTGAAGAGGGCAGAGAACCTGGTGACAAAAATATAGTGTAGGCTGAGGTACTCAATGCCTTTGTTCCTTTGGTATTAGCTGCTAGGGTCAGTCTCTGGAAGTCCCAGGCCCCTGACACCACAGCGAAAGTTTATAATCAAGAAGGCTTACTTTTAGCAGAGAAGGATAGTCACATTAGGAAACATTCAAACAAAGCAGACTTACACAGGTCCTTGGTGGATCGCACCCAGGCGTGTTGAGGGAGATGTCTGATGTCATTGCACGGTCACTCTCAGCTATCTTTGGAAGGTGCTGCTTGGGAGAGATCCTGGTTTGCATTATGAAGCATGTTGGCAGACACACCTGGATTGCTGGTTCCCTTTCTGGGCTCCCCAGAACAAGAAAGACATGCACATACTGAAGTAAGCCTAGTGCAGGACCACAACTATGATAAAGGAACTGGAGTATCTCTCTTGTGAAATGAGGTTGAGAGAACTGGGATTGTGCAATCTGGAGAAGACTCAGGGAGGATACATATTTAATATATAAATATGCTGGATACTAAATACATATGTGTATTTCTACAAATTATTTTTATACATATAAAGATATCTGATGGGTAAGTAAAGCTGATTGGAACCAGACTCTTCTTACTGGTTCCCTATCACAGGACACACAGGAGGCACAAGAGATAAAGTAAAACACAGAAAATTCCATATAAATATAGCAAAAGCAAGGATTTTCACTGTGAGAGGGATAAAATGCTGTAACATGTTTCCTATAAATTTACAGGACCATTCAGCTGTGAAGACATTCAAATTCCTAAGGGACTTCAAGGTCTTACCTTAAAGAAAGGAAGCCCCCAAAAACAGTACTTCAATAACACACTTAACACCTTTTTATTCTCAAACAAAACTAGTTAATTTACCCTATTCCTACAGAATAGAGAAACTTCTGGGCTGATAGACTTGAAGGCTATCACAGTGACCCAATATGTGAATGTTCTAACCAAAGCAGAAACTGACAAATAGATCTTTTAAAGCAAATATTAATTAATCTTTAACTGAAAGTTCTATTATTTCTATTAACAGTGTTCAGCAGGAAGCTGTACTAGTTCATAGAGACAGTCCAGTTGCATCCATCCACAAAGGCACTTTCAAAAAGTTCACATTTTTGAGTGAAAATCATGGTGCTCCTTGGTGACCACAGGTTTCTTGAAACATCTGGGTGTGACCATTGAATATGGATGTTACTGCAAATATATGGAAAAGTTTGAGTCCCAAGAACTATCACTCTAATATGCAACTACAGGAAGGTAAATACTTGCATTTTTCTTCTTTTCAGCCAAGGGGACATCCACAGTTATAAAGGAAATTTCCAAGGATCAAACATCACACACTCAGAGAAGGTGCAGATGTGTTTTTGCACAACTCCATCAAAATTCTATATTATGGTTTAGAGGAACCTTCTTGGGATTTTACTCTACTGATAGGTGCACTCTAATGCTTGATCCCCTGAAAAAAAAAATTAGAAATAAAACAACATTTTGTTACTAGAATGCATGTCTGCCTCACACTACAAGACCACTATAGCTAGAGAATATGTACTTGAAGGCCAAACTGTGTGACTCAAGTCACACAGTAATTACAAACAGGCTCCATGTGGCTGTCTCCAGATTCAGAGGCTCAAGTGTCGCCACTTTCTGTTTTGCAGTGTCAGGCTGCTGAGCATAAAATTGCCTGAATGCATTAAATGCCATTTTCTTTCCACTAAAACTGTAAAATCATCTTTCAGTGCCGGAGGGGGCTTGGAAGAGTGACCTCCCGCCCTGCCATGGGAGGCTACAGAAGTGTAGCTTCCCGCCTTCCCCAGTTGCCAATCTTTTGTTATCCCTTCCCCTTGGTTATGTCAATCAGTTTGTACTCCTTCCTTTTGTTCTAGAAAGTTCTGTGTTCCATGTAAACCCATTGGTTCTTCCCCCAAAACCACTCCCTCTCCCTGTCCCTATTGGTTAAGAATATGTCACCCCATCCTCTCTCCTCCCTTCAGCCCCTACCAGACTGGTTCTCACCAATCCTGGACACTCCCATCCCCTTCCCTATATATTCCCTGCCCCGCCCTTCGGTCGGCACTCTCAGAGCTTGCTTCCCTCCTGCGTGGTTGTCTCCCTTTGCTCCCTGCTGTGCCTTTCCTACAACGAACCCGCAAAAATAAGCAGCCTGAGAGTCTATCCCGCCCTGGTGGAAGCTCCTTTATTGCTATCCGGCTCTGACAGACCGAACCCTCCATGGCGTCTCCGGTGGGACTCGGGTACGCCTGGGCACGCCGCATTTCAGCATGACAGAAAAAAAGGGGGTTAATTAAACCATTTAGGGGAAAAAACCCAACACAGCCATCTGGGGGAGTGTCAGATATGGTAGAAATATAGGTGTATTGGGAAAGGGCCTCTGTTAGGTGCAAAACTCTTTCTGATTTAAAGCAGTTCATTTGTAGGGTGAGAGGAAGCAGTTCTAACCTCTCCTGATGATTTGGGAGACAATACTCTCTGTAGCAAAAGGAATGTTTTGTTGGTTGGCTTTTTTGCAAATAGATCCTAACATTACTAACTCTGTCTGTATTGAAGGCATGCACTGAAATCAGGCTACCTCAGCCATGATGCATTCTTCTGGAAAAATTACTGTAGAGTTGAGAAAAGTGGTAATAGGGCACTTAGTGTTATTGTCCCTAAAGTGACTGAAAGACTATAGCTGTGATACAAACGTTGTACCATGGCCCAAATACGTTAATGAAGGTAGAAGGAATGTGCAAACAGTGAGTTACATGAATCTTTTAAAAGCTCTGAAAATCTACTTTCAGTAGGTATCACATTTGTATTGATGCACAGTATCCTCAATTAGCAGAGATGTAATTATAAATGGTATTATTAATACAGAAGCTAAGGGAATAGCTTAACATATTGGAAATGTTTCTTAGAAAATTTCAGTGGTGTGGTTAGATGGCAGATACTGCTAATGTCTAACAAGAAGTTGCATTTTTTAATAGACAAATTGAGGAAGAAATGTTTTAAAGTATCTTCAAGGCACCTAATGTGTTGATGTCTGGCCTGCCAGTTGGAGAATTGAAAGGTGCCACAAAATTAAAACATTTTGGCACTTAATTTCTCAACTGAGGGTTAGTGTCATGGAAAACAGGGAAAGCAGAAAATGAAAGTATTGCAGAAGTTCTTTCTCCTAATGGCCAATTTGGGAGTGTTGAAGGCAATTAACAGGCAGTCTGCTGATTCAAGAACATATGAAAAATTGTTATACACAATATGTTCATTTGGGATACTGAGGAAAGTCCCCTAGTTATTAAATTAGAACATTGATATGAAGAAACAATAAATGTAATGCTGTCAACAAGTCCCTTGGCCAGAAGGTTTCATTGAGTAAAATTTCTGCATTAGTTTTAATGCTTTCAGAGGCTAGAACTTAGGTGAGTGAAATATTTAAGCCCTGTAAGAACTGCAACAGCTGTTGAGTCCAGACAAGAAGTTCATTACAGTCACCTTCCTTTTTACCAAGACTAACACCTTAAAACATAAAGGAGTCCCTACCCAGGTCTTTACTGACAAAGAAAGAAAATCACAGCATAAATGTTCTATTTACCTGTTCATTTTGATAAGTAATTTTGCTTTATAGTTAAAAATGACTGACCTTTATAATTTTTTCAAAACAATGTTTATTTTGGAATGGGATATATCTTAGCACACCAGATAGGGAACCTAGAACATCCCAATGCTGACACATTTAGCTGCTTGATGATTACTCCCACTGTTCCATTTGTAGGGAAGCAACCATAGCAATCATGTTCTCACTGATTTTTTTATTCTGAAATTTATATCACCAATTATAGTCTCATCATTATTACGACCAATTCTCTCTCTTTTTTTTTTTAATTTCTCCCATAATACTAAGGTAATATGCAATGCCAATCCATATCTTTCTTTACATTAGTTTGCTTTTAGACAACAGGAGACAGTTTCTGAAACAGTCCCATTCTTCTCTCACACAATCAGTTATTCTGTGTTGCACTAGAATTTTATCCTGGTCGCATTAGAGATTCATATTGTAATGTCTTCTCACGAATAAGATACATTTTTTGTAAAACATATCCTGGTTTCTAATCACCTTTACATCACAACCTTTAATGTCTTATTATTCAAAGAATCCATTTGAGCATGGCAAAATCATTTTCAAGTACTGAACTCTGTCAAAAAGACAAAATTAAGAACACATATTCCACTTCTCAAAATTTATATGCCAGTTAGCCACTAGCAAACATTAGTCCTGCAACTCAACAAGAGAATCCAAAAGCACTTAGTTTTTGACTAGGGAGCTTAAGTTAAAAATGAAGGACTTTTCCCTTGAAAAACAATGCACATGGACTAAAGAAAGAATTGAAGTTCAAATGAATAAAGAAGGTTCAGAATATTTTCTCTTCTGATCCAGAAATTTGTAGCAATGAATTTATTTATTTTTGAAATTGTTGTATCCACTTGTGCTGAACCTGACTTTATCTACCATCTACAATAAAAAGAAAATAATTTACTCAAGAAGTAAGGCTATATAAATTGTTTTATGCTGGTCATGCTACGCATGGAAAGGATCATACGGCCATGGAAACCAAACTGAACTGCAGTAATAAAACACTTGTGGTGTATTAAACTGCATTGTTTTATAAAGCAGTAAAATTCTATTGATATCCTGTGTTATAGTTATGCTTTTTATTTAAGTTTTCAAGATAGTGAACCACAGTTGTTAGTAGATTTCCTCACTTCAAATGGACTTCCTGAGCTGCAAAAATCTCATTCAATTTCAAAGCTGTATTTTACAGCATGTTGATTATCCACAGAGCAAGAGACTTGTTAATGTAGCAAAAGTTTGCTATTCTTCAGAGCTCACAAAACCAAGTGGATAAAAAATTATAAGGAGCCATTCATCTCCATTTCACAGATGAGAAACTGAAGAAGAGATTAAGTTTTCTCTGAGCCCCAAGAACTAAAGAACAGACCTTACAGACTACTGTAATTGAGCTGTAAGGCATCTCTCTTCAAGTCTGTATGCCACTCTGCATGGTAACCCAAAAGTTCTTGCAACAGTAAGAAATAGAGATGACATTTTATCTGTAGGAAGTGTGATGCCTTGTTCATGTTTTATCACTTTAAGTGATAGTTAGCAGGAGGATTCATTCCATGCCATTATTTTCTGTTTAGAATATGACAAAAGTGGATTTTGACTCACACAGATGAGTGCAGGTGAAAGTATCATGCTCCTTACTAGGAAAATAACAAGTATTCCAGTTTTAATCAGAAGCTATTTATTCTGGAATTGAAAGGTCCTCTGTAACTTCAGCAGCGTACATGCAGGCAGAACATACTGTTTGCCACTACTCTCCCTTTCATCATAAATTCTGCCTAAATTTGTCAGTGCTACATCTCAGCAGAGCTGAAGTGTTCTGAGGGGGAGTTCAGCAGGCACATTATGAACACATATAGCAAATGAGTAAGTGACAGGCCCCAGGTGTATTTGCTGTGCTGTGCTCCGAGAGTTGTACCTGAAGGAACACTCTGCTGGTTCCAGGAAGTCTGAGATGCAATTAAATAAACGGTAGCTAAACAACAGAATGATAGCTCTGTTCTGAATTCAGCCAGAACTCCTGCAGAGCTCACCAAACATTTCCAACAGCACCTACTGTTATTTTGACACCAGAGAAATTAGGATAGTGCTAATGATGAGATTTAATTTTGAACAAGGCCTCACAGTATACATTACTGTTAGTAGATTTCAACATAATGCTGTCAATGTAAGAGACTTGTTTACAGTATGATGTTAAAAATATTTTTTTTCCAAGAATCTAACTGAGATAATGATTGAAAAATGCCTGCTACCCACAGAGCTCTACTGAAAGACCAATGGCATGCAAAAATGCAGCTGATCTGCAGCTCAGGCATTTGCAGTGCTACCGGCTCAGAGTGAGGCATGACAGCTTTATCCACATTACTGAATTAGGAATTTGTAAAGCAAGCTTTGATATCTGATTGCAAAGTCCAGTTTGTGTTTCTTTTGAAGTTAGTTTTTTTTCAAGCAATATAATGCCTGAATGGATATAAAATTTCCACACAGAAATGTTTTGAGATTGAAATTTACTGATACATATCTTCCTTTCTTAATAACAGATGCTGGAAATTCTAATTTCAAATTTCTTGGCCTTTCAATAAAAAATAATAATTCCCATATTAATTTTCCTTAGATATGATGTGGTGGTTTTTATATATTTAGAAATAGATCTGAGATACCCATTGCAATTTTAAACTGTTGGAAAACAGATGCCAGCTATTTGATATCTGCACATTAAACATTCATAAAAAGTGTTTTAGCAGCTGAGTGTTAATTTCTTCCATGTTTTTTGTTAAATTTCACAGAAGATTTTTCAAAACTTTTACGCACTACAATCTCATTTGATTTTGTCTTCAGCTCAGTATTCATAAAATCGCCTTTCAGCACTAAATAGTGTTCTCTTTTCCTCTCAGACATTATCTCCACCTAATTATAAATGTAATCCCTCTACAGATCTTTTAAGCAAAATATCTGCCTTAATTTCTTTGATAAACAATGTGCTTTTAAGATAAGCTACAAGCATTTGTTAAAACAATAAGTATTTTAAAGAGGAAATGAAAAATATTCTGGAAGATTAAATGTTCTGTAACAAAATATAAAAGAGTGCAGCTTAAAGATTAGTAATTTATTTGTACAAAAAGTCAAGATGGTTTGTGTGTAAACTTATACACAACCATAAAAACTAAAAGGCACATTAGACACTTGCTTCCCATCTGCGATTCCCAATAACTGACCAATTGTTTCTTTTGACACCCAGTAATCTGAGCTTTCTGAAGTTTATAGGCAAGTTTCCGAGAATGAAGTGGGTAAAATTAAAATTGGGAAAATGAACTCTTATTTATTGTAATACCATCTTTTAATGGCAGATTGTACTTTTCTGTCAGAGCTATCTTCTCTTCAAATGAGATCAGTTTCCAGTCATTCTGTAAGTTTCTCCCAACTGTTTTTTTGGGGTTTTTTTTGTTCTCCCACTCTAGAACAAAAATAGATATTTTCACCACTTTTCAGATGGAATTTCACAATGGAAATTAGAGCTGAGGTCCCTGTGATCACTTAAAGGACAGATCCACACCACTTGCTAACTGAAATTTTACAATTTATTTAAGTGGGCGTGCTGCAACAGGGAGATAGAAATTTCAGTCTAGAGCTTTATACCTGTATTCCGTGATGTTCACTGACTTCACAGTCACCCCAGTCCAAGCTGGTGACCCAGCTTCCCTTCCCTGCAGTGGTCTCAGGTGCCCCAGTCCTCGCTCTGACCACCCCACATCCTGGGGAAACAGGGGGATTTTCTCTATAGAGGCAAAATTCTGCATTCCTCTGTTGTGGATGGTCCCCAAGAGATGGGCAGATACAGACGAAGTCTCACTGACTCAAGTGTTACTTTTGTCTGGTCTTCACCCAGTGACAAAGGCATTTTAGATATCCCCATCTGCTATGCTAAAGTACAGTTCATAGCTATTAATAGTAGTAAAATAGACATGATGCATTACAAACAGGCTGCTTCCTTCCCCCCACTTCCAGACCCCCATTTTCCATGCCCAACCAGTCCCTCCCCAAGCATCTTTGCCCTTCAAGACTGAGAAGTTATCCTGTTACAGTTGCTGAATCTTTGTTCTGCAAGGGCAAATGTTTTCAGTTGTGAGAGACAAACCTGCCCTTTAGGAACTCTAGCAGAAACATCATAATGAGACAGCAGCCTGCCAGACTAAACAAGCAGATTTCTTAGTGTTTACCTGAATCTCTCAAACTCTAAAGTAAACTGCATCCATGCATGAATTGGTATATGATGTACCCCAGCTTCTTTTTTTTCCTAAACCATTTGATTCTAATCAATAGTCTACGAAGAGGGCTCACAGTTCCACTCCAGATCTAATACAACATATAATCTAGACACAATGAATTCCAGGTCAATAGAATCTATAAATCCTTTCTTGAATCCACATTTTCACCGACCATATATGGTAGCCCTGCTAGTTCAGTACCATCAGAGAGTTTTGAAAAGTCTCCTATATGTCACTGAGATGCTGATGTCTGCAAAGCATATAAAACTGTCCCCTTGAAGGGTGTGCAAACATTATTTCATTCTCAGTTCATGTAACAAAATTTAATTGAAGCCTAGATAATATTTGACATGAGTGTGCGCGCACATGCATGAAAACATGTAACAGTTTATACTATAAACATTTTAGTCTAAATTCTTAAGCAAAAAAAGAGGTGAAAAACATATTGGACCAGACAAGTGAAAGGATTTTTCTGTTGTTTGTGACAAACAGCAGCATCCCACCCTTTACATCATGTAAGTGAAGAAAGATTTTCTATAATGCTGCTTGCAGTCACTTGCATCTGCATCCCAGGTGTCTCTGAAGGTAAGACTTCTAAATGCTTCTGCGTCAACACTGATTTGGGAGACCCTGGAGCTTTTCCCAGTTTTAGAAATGCTGGTCCACATCCAAACATTGGTCTTTCCTACCTTTTCCAGTACCTTTTCTGTGTCACTGATGACACTGTCCATTTGAAAAACAACTCCACCTTGAATCCTAGGACTTCTGCTATAATTAATTCTCACTCTCAGCATGAAAATTCATGCTGAAGTCTCAGCTGTTTTAGTTCCTTACTCCATGACTTTGACAGGACAATTCTCTTTTACTCATATTTTTCACAAAACAATGGCACATTCTTCTCGAGTCACCAATACTTATTAATTTGGATATATATTTGGTATTGAAATTTTCCCTTTTTTCTGTTCAAAATATCATCTTAAATGGAAATTCTGTCTCCAGCCTACATGATACAGTCAAGGGTTCAGTGATGAAAAGACTGACTATGTCTTAACTCCTGCTCCTACCACTACAAACATCATTTGGATTTGAAGTTTCTTTCTGGGTTTTTTGTTGTTTGTTTTTGATTTTTTTTATAGCTAACACATGACTACTCTAATCTACTTATTTCCAAATGTAAATAACTGAAGAGGGAATTAAAAGAACAAGGTGCTACGAGAATGCACCTTGCAGCATGCTTCTGCTTCTCTCATTGTGATTTTTCTCTGTTGTTCAAGCACCAAGTGCAGAAGGCTTTTTGGGTACATTAATTAGCTATTATAATGTTGTAGAGGAAAACCACAGGAAGATTATCCAGTCTCCAAAGAGAATGCAAACTTCTGCATGGAAACTGTCTAATATTTCTGTCTTTTTCTTACTATCTTTGACTTTATCTAGTGTTCTTTGACTTTTGGTGAGAGAAAAAAGTTAAATAAAATTACTTTCATTAGGTAATATAGTATCACTTATCTTAAGTTACAAAAGGAACAAAGCATTCAGAACCCTCTAGGATGCATTAGAGTGGATTACTACAATACTTGAAGGGTCAAGATAAACTTTAAATATTTTGTCCCTTCCATCTCAGGAGCAAGCCTGAGGCATTATCTCTTACTCAGAAAATTTAACCTGAATTAGTGAGAGAAAGAGTGTATTTGTTTTGCACAGCCTGGTTTTTGATAGCAGGGGGCCAGGGAGGTGGCATCTGTGAGAAGCTGCTGGAAGCTTACACCATGTCAGGCAGAACCAGATGGCTCTGTAGATGGATGTGCTGCTGGCCAAGGCTGGGCCAGTTGGAGAGGTTGGTAATGCCTCTGTGATAACAGATTTAAGAAGAAAATCAAAGACAAAGTTGGACACTGTTTTTTCTTATAGCCAAAGAGGAGGAGGTGAGAACATGTGAGGGAAACAACATGGAGACACCAAGGTCAGTGGGGAAGGAGGGGCAGGAGCTGCTCCAGGCACTGGAGCTGAGATTCCCCTGCAGCCTGTGGTGCAGCCCGTGGTGAAGCAGCTGTGCCCCTGCAGCCCCTGGGGATTCTCAGGGATGCAGAAATCCACCTGCAGCCCATGGAGGTGCCCATGCTGGAGCAGGGGGATGCCTGGAGGAGGCTGTGATCCAGTGGGAGACCTGATGGAGAGAGGGGCCCTGCCCCAAGGCTGGAGCAGCCTGTCCTTGGAGGATTGCCGTGGGAAGAGAGCCACACTGCAGCAGTTTTGAGAGGACTGCCTGTGGGAGGGACTCACATTGAAGCAGTTTTAGGGCAACTGCTGTTCATGAGAGTTGAACCACACTGGAGAAGTTCACAGAGAACTGTCTCCCATGGGAGGGACCCCATGGGCTCACAGGCAAAGGGCGCCTCTCAAAGAGCAGCAGAAGAAAATCTCAGGTGATGAATGGACCAAAACCCCTGTGCCCTGTCTCCTGCAGTCAGTGGGAAGGAGGGAGGGGCTGGGGGGCAGAAAGGTGTCTTTTTTAAGGGCTTATTTTACTTCTCATTATCATCCTCTGACTCTGTTAGTCATAAATGCACTGTGCGACTTTGAGCCTGTTTTGCCCTTGTAGTGTTTTCTCCCAGTCCTAATCTCAGTTCATGATCCCTTTGTTAATTTTTTTTCCCCCTCTCCTCTGCCCAGCTGTACAGGGAGCAAGGGACTTTTGTGGGTGCCTGTCATTGGGCCAGTGTCAAATCATGACAAAGAGTTAGGCAGAAAACTCCAATAATCATGGATAATTGGCAGAATACTTCTTTACCCTTTTGAGTGAAGAGATTAAAAATAGTGTAATCATAGAATTGAAACTAAAGCACTAGAACATATTTCTCATTATGTATCAAGCATTTCTATCCAGCTTCATCAAAACCTTCTTATGAACTACTCCTCAAATAATTAAAGGGCATAAACTCCATTCTCCAGGCACTCTCTTTGACCAAAGTACAAATTTCTCCATTTTGCAAAGGAGTCTGAAAGCATTTCCATCTGTTGTACAGGCAAAGTCTCACCTATGCCTAGTGGTATACCTTCGTCTCTGATTTCGGACCCTGTACAAGATAAAAATGCAGCTCCTTCTCTTCAATAGTAGAGTGTTATGCTTCTGTGTTTCAAATTTTTGTGTCAGATCTGAAAATCTCATTTAGAGGGTCATGATTTCTATGAAACCCTGTGCTCCAAAAGCCTCTGGACACTTTTAAGTTTTCAAACCATTTTGGAAATCCTCCTTATAATACAATAAGGTTCATCATGGTGCATGTGTATACATGTATTAAGAGATACAGACACAAAAGGCACAGTTGTGAATAACAGGGTTAACCTTTGAAATTGAAACTTGGCATTTGCAATGTATAATGGTACTATTTGAAACTCTTACTAAGGCTTTTCTATAGCCGATTGATTGTGGAGAGAAAAGCTCAAGGCCTCCATTGCATTCAAATCCCATTCACCTTTTTTAAAAGGATCTGAATGTCAGTGCCTGGATTAATCATCTGGTTAGGACAGATAAGATTTTAGTATATATGCATATATTGAAAAATGAAGTGGTTGAAATTTACATGTCAGTTTTAGAGACTGTTTATCATGATCCTTATAATGAAGAGTATTTGCCATGGGATTATTGATACAATTTTGAGAATAATTTCCTTTTGCACATAAGTTTTTTGAATAATTAATTTAATTGTGTCCTAAAGAAAATCCAATAGTAAAAAGTAACAAATTTGTACTTTGTAAAATCACTGTTAGATACTTAAATTTTAAATAAAGACACATTATTTAGGTACATGCAATACCGAGTCTCCCTCAAAACAACACACCTAGGGGTGAAAGATAGCCACTGTTTTTCTTCTACGCAATTCTGTATAATATTTGCTGGTTGATTCAAGATGGTAGTGTGACACTTACTGACTATATGAAATTAATATAAGAGTTTTGTGAAACATTTCTGACAGTGCAATTTTCTACCCTATCAATGATTGCACTCTGAAACATTTTAGACTGAAATCTACATCTCCATTGCCCAATTAATTTCTAAATTTTCTTTCATCAAATAATGTTTCTAAGAGTAAAATAAAAAGAAATTAAATGTGGTTGCTCATCAAGGCGAGATTCTTGTGCCAGTGAAATCAATGGCAAAAGTCTCAATAGTGTCAAAGAAGACAGGCCTTGTCTTCAGAGGATTTTTCTCTTGTATGTACTGAATCATTAGAGAAAAAAACTCTCTCAGTACATTAGAGAGATACTTTAAAAGCAGAAAGTAATTTTCCCTATGTTTTCTTTTAGCTGCTACTCTTCTTTCCTGCTTCCTTCTGAGGGAAAATACAGCCAGTGCTCCTGATGATGCAGTATTTTGTTGATGAGGTGAATATTTAAGTGAATACTGAGCCTGCGGTTCCACAGAACAGACAGCTTCATCTGTTAATTTCAGAAAATCTCACTATTTCTCATTTGGGATAGGCCACTAGAAGATTTAACTGACTTCAGATTTAATTAACTTGTTTTTTAAGTAGTTGGAATTTTAACGAGGCTTCCAGAGAGCCATGAGGCACTAGGCAGCCTTCAGAGGAAATTTGGAAGGGATTTCTGCATGAGAGAATTCCTTGCTGCTTCTTGCACAAGAGATGGGATGGCTGAGTTATTGCATATTTCTTTATGAAGATGTAATACTTTTACCTTCAATAACAAATTTGTCCCTCCCGTTTTCCTGACTGTCTGCACCCAAACAGAGACCATCAAATTATAGGATTATATGGTAATATTATGTGGCTTTATAACTTTGCTAAGGTCTGTTCTGGTGTAGCACATGCAGTCATTATGTTTTTTTAAAAAGAAACCTACTTAAAAATCCAAACTTTAGACTAAAGACTGAAAGAAAGGAAAAGCCAATTAAATAACTCAGTCTTTTTCACTACTTAGAAGACAAAATCATGGTGATGTAGCTATGGAAAGATATGCAATCCATTGAAAGATGCACAATAAAAAATCTTGGTTGAGTTTTATATATGAAAATTTTAATTTTAAAAAGTCACTAAATTGTATCATTATAGCCATGTGAACTCAGCAAAGGTTAGTTTAGTCTTTTCCTTTATTTCAGAAGATTAAAGTTTTAATTTGAAGGAGAGAGTACATAGAAATACAACTAGTGTTTGGTTACATAAAATCCTGTGTTAGATGATTCAATCATCCACGCATGCTTAAGAGGCAAAATAATCCATACATAATGTCAGAATTCATCAGCAGTGAAATATCCTGCATGAAGAGGGATCTCTAGGTATTGCATAATACTGGCTTAATAATAACATTCACATAGACATATGGCCCTCCAGAATACCTGAGCAGCCAGCTTGAGCTGTGTGATCAATCAAAAAAAAAAAAAAAAAGGAACAAGGAAATCTTTGCATATTTACCACAATCAGGTGTGGAATTCCACACATAGTTCTTTAGTTTCTGGAAAGCCAAATTAAAGTTTAGGGTAAGTTTCTTTCTAGTAAAATAAGTTTACTTACCTCAAATTTCAATAAGTTTGAAAATAACAGCTCACCAAGTTCTTGTGATCAACATAAATGACTTGCCATTTATTGAAATTGTCAACTTACTAAATACAATATGGTTAATGTATTCAATTTTTATTCCTTTTTTTTTCCTTTTAATTATTTTAGGTTATTAAAAATGTTCACATTAGAAAATTTTCTTGTCACAGCTGTTTACACTCTTGTTTTCTTCAGTCCATTGTCATTTGTCTCGTATTAGCTATAAAATTCATTTCTGCTGTTTCTAGGTATTTCTTAATGAGCTTACCTAATTATGCAGGTAACTAAAACCCATAGTCAGAAGAGTTGCATTTACATTTCCAAATATTTGGGGAAGTTTTACCTGGAAGGTTAACAGAGTTCCTCTGCCTTGGCTGGGTTTCTGATGCAGGTAGACATGTCAGGTACTCATAGATTTAGCAAAACCTGCCCATACACTCAACTTGTCAGTCTGTCAACTTGTGTCAGTCAGTCTTAGCATCTTCTTCCTTGAGTCTGGATCTTGTGCAGGGAAAGGACGGACAGATCACTAATGGGCTGAGAATACAGCATCAGGGCTTATTTTATTCTCTCTACTCTATTCCAATTAGTCTTATTTCTGTAGCTTTCCTTCGAGACAGACCTTTGTTGTATGTCAATAAATAAAGTTATGAAGTGCTTATCTCCTGCATTGCAACTGGGCAGAGGCTGATTTTATACAGTGAAACTGAATTGTTATCTGTGCTGAGGCACATTAGCCCTTTTGTTCACAGTCTGTGAAGCTACCAGTGATCTAGGAAACTGGCACTTAAAGAATTCATGAATACTTTGGGATGCCATTTTTTAAGAAAATTAGATTAAATATGTGACAGGGAAGAGGGTAAGGGTCTGACAAATGAAAGAGAGACAGAAAAGACAGAAAGAGGAAAAAAAGCCTTGATACCAGCGCATCACCCAGGGGATTAACAATCATATAAAAATCTGACATGGTTAAAGATTATGAGCAGACAGATGTGCACCCTCAAGGAGTTCAACTATCAAGAAAGCCCTCTCAAAAATGTCCACATCGTGGATTAGCCTGTGTCTCATTCATGAACGGCCAATTACCTTCATGTCTCCCAGGGGCAAAGCAGCACAGAGGGTGATGGAAGGCTGGGGATTCATCTGCTGAAACTCTGAGTGGTTGTAATGTCAAAAGGTACCACTTGGGAGGTACAACCAAAGCAGGACACAGCTGCTTTGCTGGATGTTTTATGAATGCACAGGCTAGGCCCTCAGTTAAGGTGCTTGAAATGTCTCTGCATATGGGACCAATACAGGATAACATTTGTGGTAAACAAAACTATGGCACAGTAAGAAGGCAGGTGCTTAAACCAGGGCTACAAATCACAGGCAGGTTGCTGAACTGTCTACTACACTGGGTGTCTCCTCTGCTCTCTCCTCACTTGTGACTCACGGCACAAAAGTGACTTCGGACCTTTGCATTTCAGCTAAAGGTTCCCTGTAAACTGCTTTTGTCTCACTTTGTGGGTCACAGTGCTGAATTTGTTCCTTGCTGTTTCAGCTTCCGAAGATCTGAAGAGTTTCACCATTGACATACTTAATCACATTAGCATATGACAGTGAGCACGCTTATGATTTGTGGAAACTGATAAAGCTCTTTGGGTATTTCTTTTGCCTGGGATTTGTCCCTGCATGTTTTTGAATCTCCTTCTGGGTACTGAGGATTTTTATATCACAGAGCCCAGGGAAGCACCATCTTTGAAGTCTTCTGAATACCTCAGTCACATCTCAGCTGTAAATAATTTCCTTCCCATCAGTGTGGCGTTCGCTCCCAGGATCTCTATCCTCGGGGACGCCGCGGAGGGTTCACCGCGTGCCCTGGAATATGATCAACTGGTGCTGGATAGCTTAATAAAGGCTTCTGCCGAGGCGGGATGGCTGATCAGAGCACCTTTATTCCAGACAGCTTTGCATATGGGTAGGACAGCAAAGGGGGTAGGAACACAGCTGCTCGGGAGGGAGGTGACTCCGAGAGCCCTGAGCAGTGGGAGGGCTGGAGTATATAAGGGACACCACGAAGGAGTGGTTTGGGTCTGAGGGTCCAATGGTCAGAGGGCTAAGGGGAGGAGAAACAGTGGGGTGACATTGCATGAACCAATGGGGATAAGGAGAGGGAGTGGTCGAGGGAGAAGAACCAATAACAATACACTTAGCAAGGAACATTCCAGAAAAAAGGGCTGGGGAACAAACTGACTGACATGCCTGGGTAACCATAGTAACAAGGATTGGCAGTTGGAAACGGCGGGAGACTACTCAACTGTGGATTCCCATGGGAGGGCAGGAGGCCCTTCTCCCATCCCCCCTCCCACACATCAGTACTTAATGTTTGTCTGGGGCTTTAGCCACAGTCATATTTTGCAGTCAGCAAGTAAATATTACTTGTCTTACACAGATTTTCTTCTCTCTCTGGTAGGCAGAACCCTCCACAGAACCTCTAGCAGGCAATGATATAGGGAGCAGGGTTGAAGGAATTCGGGTATACAAAACATATGTTGGAGAACAGGATTTTTGGTAGGAACAAAAGGTTGCTCACATACATTGCTTATGCAGATCTTTTCATACATAAATTCAGACAGTTATTGTGTGCAAACTAGAATTCCCCACCTGAATATGCAGAACCACCTCATTTTTTCCTGAAGACTTCTTTATTTAAAAGAACCTTGATGATGCTGGATTTGTTAATTAGCAGAAAGCACTGCTGATCATTTCAGCATAGGTTGCCACACCTTTTTTGCTTTTTCTTTTTATTTTCTTTTTTTTTTTTTCTGTATTCTTGTCTGCAGGTTTTTTAGGAAGTTATCATCCATTGTCTTATACTGGGCTTATAAAATTTGAAGGTTCAGGGACTAGTAAGGCTTTTTCAAATCCTGGATGACTCAAGTAGCCAGTAAAGCACAAATAACCAACATTAATGAAGGAGGAATGTGAGACAATGACATTCTATCTCTGAAATAGCTTTCTAGACTGACAAAATAATCAATCTGTATTTAGTGTAATTATTGTCATTCTTCATTAAACCTTTGCTGTGCTTTAGAGGAGCAAACTTAGAGGGAATGCTAAGACATCTAATACTCAAATATACCAGAGATTTTCAGTGTATATTCAATTTTAATCTGTTTTCATGCCACTTTCTAAGTAAAGATCTGCTCCAGAGCACATTTTTATTTCTGTAAAGTTCATTTATTTTGGCAGCTAGAGAATGTAATTTCTTTTAAAAATTATAGAGGGTCACGATTTGACCCCTATTGCCCTTTGTTCCCATCTCCTACACACTCAAAACATTCCAGTTTTTTTCCACAATTCCCTCTATAGGGAATGTTATATTGGTACTCTTTACCACTGGTATAGTCAAAAGATGCGTTTAAGTAGAGACAGTGACGTAAAAGTACATAGGAAGTTGGAGTTATTGACTCTTCTTTTACCTTCTCTGGCTTGTCCAGAGGACATACAGACCCAGAGGTCTGTATTTCATTCAGAAAACTTGGGACCTGCAAAATGTCAGCAGCTCAGACTGACTACATGACCACAGATTTCAAGGAGACAGTAAAAGACAGCTTAATGCTGAATTGCTTCAGAATAGAATGTCTTGGGTAAGGAAAACTTGCAGCCCTTTTCAAGCAACTCTCAATTAAGTAATTAAATAGTTCATTGGTGTTTTCCTGCTGTAAAAATAATTTATTCTTGATAAAATAAAAGTTTTAGATAATACAATAAGAAATTCTATTATGGGGTAAAGATAATGAAGGCTAGGACAAAAAAAATCAGCAAAACATCATGTTTGTGGTGAGAGAGTAGATATGCTTTTCAGTAAATGTGACAGTCTCCCAAGTTTCAAGTGAGGACTGCACTAAGTTTACAAAATCTGGGATGCCATCACAGCTCAAATCTGCTGGCAGTTCAGCTGGAGGGAGGTATCATGAAAGCTGCTACTTCAAATTCTCCAGCAGTGTCCTGCACACACTCTGGACTGGAAGCAGACATGGAGAACTGGGAGCAGAGAAGGTAAACTTCGCCCATTTTCTTGTGGATAACAAGCACAGCCAGATATATCCAGTCAAGGCAATATCTGCCTCCCATAATGACTCGCTGGTGGCAATACACATGTGGAATTTTACTTCTGGAGAGGGTGTTTCTCTTGTAAACAGCTTGGAGGAGCACAGTTTTGTTTTCTTCTTACATATTTGTTCTTACCTGTTTTGTGCTTTGCATCTCCTTTCACATCATGGCTCAACTTCCCTGCATCAGGCAGAAAGGTTCAGACTGAAGAAGCACAGCTTCTGCACAGGCAGAGGTGGCAGGGAGAGCACATGGCAGGAGACTGTGCTACCCACTGTGATACCCACCGTTTTCATCAATTAATCTGCCATGCAGCTCTGGATAGTAAACTTAGAACCAGCAAATGAGTGGCAAATCTAAGGGAATCAAATTGTCACTGGCTGAATTTCAGGGAGGTTTGAAGAAAAGGGTGAAAAATAAAAACACTCAACTAAAGGAAAAGCATAATGCTTCCTGTAGTATTAATTAATTAAATTTTACATATTCTGTTGAGGTCTTCATCTAATGTAGATCAGTGACTACACTGACTTTAGCAGAACTGCAGTTATTTTGAAGGTGAAGTTTACTGTAATGTACAACATCCTAAATCAGATATTTGTGGTAGTTGAACTTTGTGACAGTTTTTACTTTATTTTTCATCGTGGAATTTTTATTTCTTTTTGTACAGTGTTTTGCTTTAAACAAGCTTTTTTTTACATTTAAAATCCATAGATACTAAAATAATTAAGCAGAATACAGAGAGCTCCCACCACTCAGTTCCTTACTCTCTGAAACTGCACAAAGTCTGGAAGATATTCCCAGAGTCTTTGCATCCTTTTCATATACCCTGCATTCAAACAACAACAAACATAAATTGCCACACACATCCAAAGTTGTGCTGGGGTAGAAAAGGACCAGGAGCAGAGATGGAAAAATCAAGTGATTAAAAAAGTAATGAAAATGCAGTCATGGGGTTTGAGTTTCAAAACAGAATAAGGCTCATAGATATTCCTTTTCCTGGGAACCCTGGGTATTGAACATCTAATTATCTTAAAATGTACATACAACAGTGTGGTATGCAATGTTCAATTTTCTGATTATCCCAAAATGGTTTTGTAAATTTAAAAAAAAAAAAACTGATTGTTTTGCTTAATAATAAGGCCAGTACACAGATTAGTTCTTTAATGAATTATATTATTTCTTTGTTCAAGTTCAATTTCACAAAGTGCTTTTTAAAATAAGTCTCAGTGTGAGAGTGATTTGGATTGTGTTCACATGTGTCCAGGGAATAAAAAGGATCCAAAAACTTATGTGAACTAAAAGATGGCAGAACAGGCTTTCTATGCTTATTATCTTTAATAATTTTGCTGTTCATCAAGCTCTTCCATTGTTTTCAAAATCTGATCATAAACATAAAACCTGAAGATATTCTGACATTTCTTTTAGGTTAAAAAAACAAACAAACAAAAAAAAAACCCTAAACAGCTAATTTTTTCAGGTTTTGTGATGTTTTTACCATTGTATTGCTGTGCTACAGTAGTAGCAGCCAGTCAAATCTGAATTTTAGGATTTACTAAAACATGTGCTCTGCATTCATACCTTTTATGTCTGAACTGCAGTTCTTTGCAAGTATGTTTTCTTTCTTGCTTTGTATCATTTTTGTTTATTGTAGCCTAAAAATAAGTTGTCCATCAAAAGGAAGTAACTCCCAATATTATCTCCTCTAACCTTGACTAGGTACAAGAAAATAAGTAATTTTTATTTTTAACCAAGGGGGGAAATTGCTAAAATGGAATTTGCATCAAGCTAATAAGGAACGTTCAGCTCTGTTGTCAAAACAAAAATTTGATCTAACTGTATTCAGACAGCTGAATTCATAATGAGTTCAGAAACTGAGAAATGTAAAATAAAGAAATAGATGCTCTGCAACTCTGATTATGCTCTTAAAATAAGAAGGGCTATTTCAAAGAAGAAAAAAGGAGAGGGAGAGAAAAGGTAGGTTATTGATTTCTGGGGTTTTAAAAATACTATTTTAATTTTCCTGTCTTCTTTAAAAAGTTCATCAAATACTGTACAGGTCTGGCAATCCTCAAATTAGAATCTTCTAATTAAAAAGATCATTCAAGGAAAAAAATATGTTTGATTCTCTGTTAGTGAGGCAATGCTCTTTCCTTTTGAGAAGTGTTGGTTTTGCTTTAGGTTTTAATGTGCTGAGGGTCAGGGTCTCAATTACAATTTCATTACAGCAAGGAATAATCTATGCCTTCTCCTTTCACCTGTAAGGACTCATGATAGAAATAGCTGTCTCAAAATAGTTGTCTTACTGGAAAAGTTACCACCATTACTCACTGTTTGAACAAAAAACGTCTTCACTGAAAATTATTGAATTTAAGTTACTTCTCTCAGCTGCATTGCTGGGTTAAGTCTGATAAGTGCAGTATAAGCAATAATACAGATACAGCTCTCAGGTGCTGATGACTTTCTTCATATAATATTGTTTATGAGGAGAAAATATAAAGAAAACTTCTGCTGTCTCATGAGATGATCTCTGATGCCCAAAAAAAAAAAAAAAACAGTAAAATAAATCTACTCTAAATAAGTTGGGCCACTTGACCTCTGTTAGGAAAAAATGAACTCATTTGTGAAGTTTAGGCCCCCCTACACCATGTCCCCAGGAGCAATTTGCAAAAATTACTCCAGTCTCTGAGTGGAGCAGCCGAGAGCTGTATGCTTTTTTCTGCATCTCCCTAAACACTATAATGCTAAACATCATTTGTTTAGTAATATTTTGCTCTGCGTTCTGCCATCTGTGTGTTTCAAGTTGGTATTAGTGCATGATAGTCATTTTTCCAATCTATGTTGACTAAATGTGTAAAATGAATTGTAAAGCCTCTTGTGCACAGAAAAGGCTATTCAAGGCTGGTGGAGAAAGTTGACCTCACTTACAGCCCTATTTGAGAGCTCAGCAGTATGCTTAGACAAAAAAGGAAGACTTTGGGAGGAATGAATGAACCCAGCAAAATTATGAAGAGGTGCTTTTTTCCTATCTCTCTATGTTTGCTGGGAAAAAAAAAAAAAGTGAGGTATTTCTGATAGGAACCACAGACATAAAATATAAGATTGCTTTCATTGAATGTCCACTGAGAGTTTTGCTGAACAAGAGGCTCACAGATGAAAACGGCAGGAATCTTTATAATACAGCCTTAGAACTCATGCTGCTAGAAGATCACTGGCTCAGAGGAGTAAGGGAGCAGTGCATGTAATTAATATAGACTGACCTTCTGAAGCAGGATCCTGTACAATTTTTTTGCTAATGTTTCTCTCTAACAGATAAAGTCACTTAGTATGGCTGCTTACTGCTTAATGTTAGGGAAAGAAGAGTCTGTTCCTAAGACAAAACTTTTTTTCCATAGAATGTAGTCTGACAGTGGAATAAATGGCTTCTTAAGAGGAGCTCAAGGAGCTTCAGTTTCTGAGGCCTGAACACAATTTTCAAGACCAGAAATCTTTTGCAATTTCACCCTCATTTTCTTTATGCTGCAATCTCAAATGCCAGGTATGGACATGTAGAGAAGTTTTTTATTCACATGATTCACAGAATGCTATAATTCACAGTCTGCACAGCCTGTGCAGAGAAATAGGCTCTGAAATGAAAGAAGGCTGCTGATGTCATGATGAAATAAGCAGGCTAGTGTAATTTATCTTCGGCATAGATAAGTAAGTTTCAGAGCCAATAAGTGACAAAGCTCCAGCTTCAATGATTTTCCTCATAACCCCTCAGAGAGTCATGGAAATGAAAGCAGAGCATTCAGTCCCTGAAATTTATATAGGTGGGCTAAAGCACATAAAAGCAAGCTAAGTGGCATTATAGGCAGTACTACAATATTTTTCAGCAGTGCCCTGAAATACTATAGAGCAGCATATGTGCCACCATGTTTAAGCATCTTACTACCAATTATTGTTACAAGTACGAAAATCATCTTTTCCAAAGCAAATGAGACATATTTGATTGATTAGCTCATTCCAGTTTCACCCTTTCTCTCACCTTCCTTTGAAAGTTTCAAACTCACTGGTGAATGTCAATCACATTTGCTAGAGAGGTGTAGACCTCAAAGAAAACTTTGCAAATTTCTGGAAAATGAAGTAAAATTTTCAGGTGAGTATTTTCAACAGAGGGTTGACAATGGTATCATGTGTTCACATGTTCCTAGCTGAGATAGTAAATGATTCTCTGCAAAATCTCTGCTCACTATAGAAATGGGAGTTCTTTTGTGTTTTGGATTGTGGGTTTTCTACTGCTAATGACTGGTAAAACTGATAGAATAAATTTTAGAATGGTTTTGTTTTCCTGTATGTCTTGAACTAGATTATAATAATTACTATCACTGATTATTGTTGTTGCTTGGTAAAGGTTGTCTCTCAAACTCACTCTTGGTCCTTCAAAAGCTGTTATACACAGTTACTCTTCTTTTGGACTTCTCTCTGTATGCAGTTAACAATTACTTAGGTTCTTATGCGAAGACAGATGGAAATGTAATCACAGTACTCCAATTAAAAGATGGGAGGTCTTTCAGAAGAAGTGCAAGGGAAATTGATTCACTTCATCCATTTGGCTGTGGAGTACAGTGTGCAATTTCCCATTCAAAGAACCTTTGTTTTTTATCAGCTAGGCCAATCTGAAAATCATCTGTTGTTTTCTGATGCTATAAAGCCACACAAGCAGGTGTGATCAAATTGTTGATATCTTAGAAATAGGAGAAAACAATAATTAGACTGTATATGAACATTCCAGTTATGAATATCTAAATGCAAGTAAGTAAAGTAAAAAGTTTAATCAATAGTTAAGTATATATAACAGGAAAGTAAGCAGAAATAGGAAACATAAGTAAATATTTAATTTGCAAAAAAAGGAAGTTTTCTCTTATACATGCTGTCAGCCTTTACTTCATTAAAAAGTAAAGCGTGAAAATATAAATATTTGCAATCACATGTATCTATATATATATATATGATACATGTCTGACTGAAGCAAAGGTCAGCAAACATTTAAAACCTCCTGTGAGACTGTACACTGTTTATGACTCTTCAGTTAATTCATCCATCATGCTTTATTTATGCCTATAGCAGTTAATAACAGCTATGATTGCTATGTAGCAAGCAGGGCTAAAAGCAACCTGCAAGGAGACAGCATCAACAAGAGAATCAAGCAACCACTGAAAGAAAGACACTTCCACAGATGCAGCATCCGGAAGGCAGGACAAATACTCATGTCTGAGGGTGACGTTATCATTTTTGTATCCCTAGTCCTGTGTTCTGTTTATGCTTAAAATTATGATCTGTGCCTTCAGGACTGGCTCCAAAAAGTGAAGGTTTGTTTTGTCTTGTTATCAGCCGGCTCACGTCCCCCCATGGTCTGTGTCTAGGAGAGAGGATAGGGCTTGCTGGCTTGCTGGCTTACTTTTGCTTTGCTCTCGCTCCTGCTTTTTGCTTTTACCCTTGCTTTTGCTTATTAGTTAGTTTGACTAGGCAGACCAATTTTTTTTTTCCTGGACTGTTTTTCTTTCCCTTTCCTAAATACCATTTAAACCTGCTCCAGACTGGGACCTGGGAAACACTGAGAAACACCAAGCCTGCATTTTTTGACCTGCAGCAGCCATCCCCAGTTGCCAGAGACCGATAACTGGGTAACCACTCCCAAGAGAGAGTTTCTGAATTTGTCATCTCTTCAGAGTGGTGAAAGAGTTTTTGTCATCCAGTGTCGTTGTTTTGTGCTGGGGAGTCTCTTTTTTTCCACTTCTCTCCATGGAATTTCTTCCTGAACCAGGTAGGGGCGGGGAAGGGGCCATGGGGGTTTGCTGTCTGGAGGGGCTCCTCCTGGAGGTTTTCTCCCAGATTTGCTCTAAACCAGGACAACTCCCTTCTGTGAAATTTGGTCAGTGGCCAAATGAGTTTTAAACTGTGTGCATACATGTATATGCAGAATCACTGTAATTTAATATGCATGCAATTTTTAAAAATTTTAATCAACTTCAATATCCTCACTTATTTCTTTCCAATCTTTAACCTCTCTTCCCTACTGGCCTCTTCAAAATCATTTTTTTCCTTGTTTGTGTCATTTCATTATTCCCCCACTTACACAGGATGCTGTAGCGCCCTACAGCAGAATGCTTGGCTGGTCACTCCAGTAGTTCTCCAGGGAAGCAGGCAGCCTGATCCTCATTACTCTGCAGCCAGTGAGGTGGGACCTCTGTGCTGTATTCAACAGAGTGGCTTTGGTCTGCTGCTTCTCTTTATTCAGCTATGACAAATCAGAGGACTTGAGAGGAATATTGAGACAGCACCAAGTGCAATATTTCCATATTATTTCTTTCCCTATTTCTTGATCTTTCTTTTCACCTTGTTGTACCTCTCTTTGCTCTCCCAGATCCCTTCCACATAAACAGCCTGTTCAGAATGATTCTTTACCTTTTGGTAAAGTTCTGCTATCTCCATACCTGAATTTGTTACTTCTTGTACGATTACTTCGTTCACTTTGACATGAATTGACACTTCTGCCTTGTAAGCTTGCACTTCCTGGAGGCTTCCCTCACTTACCTCTCTGAAATATGGTAATCAGTCATACAGTTCCCCGTGACCATCTGAAAAATCTAGCTATCTCATAGCACTCTGGGTAACTTTTGTCAGCTTCTGACTATTATCATCACAGCCAATAATTTTTCATCTTGTGTCCTATGGCATCTTATGCTCTGTTCAGTCATGTAGACCTCAGGTCACTACCTATTCACTTTTTTGCAACACTAACAGCATACATAATCCTAAAGACAGATGTCTACCAATGCCTGTCAGTACAGATACAAATGTATCGTCACATCAAGGAAGAGAAGTTAAAAGCATCCATCACTGAAGCCTGCACTTTGATGATCTGTTCATCTGACAGCACTGTGAACTGGCATGGTGTGCAGCAGAATCTAATCATCTAAGAACTGTTTTTTTATCGCTCAGCAAAATGCAGAATCAAAAAGCTCCCTCAAGGTTTTTCAGAACCTTTATACTTCCGCAGCTATTTTTTTTTTTTTACCTTGAAGAAAAGTAGACATTCCCAGCTATTTCTGTCAACATCTGTATGAATGTTCTCCCAGGTTACAGCACAGGGTTCACAAATTTCTGTTTTGTACAAGCTCAGTGCTGGAATAATATATAGGCCCATGTGTAGGGCTATAACATGCAGGAAGCCTGGATGACTTCTTAGTGTTTAATACAGGCAACATTAAGTAGCTCAAAGGCCTAGCACAAGGTAGATTAACTATTCTCCCATACTTATATGAATGCAAATTATTTTATACTCCAATACATTTCCATTTTCCTCTTTAATCCTTCATCTTGTCAAAATTCAGTGCTAACAGCACTAAAGAACAATTTAACACTGATGAACAGGCATTCAAGATAGTTAGGAAGATGAAGATCCCTTCTCATATGGTCAAAAGTTTGCATGAAAGCTGAGACTTACTGGATCTGATTTGTGCTACTAAGCATCCTTCCAGTTCCCTCACAGTAGGCTAAGCTACATATTCTATATAGAGCATCAAGGAGGAGGAATGGGAATAAACTTGTTCTCATCCTGTGTCAGTTCCTTAGCTGGTATGAATCAACCTAAAGCCACTGATGCATAAGGATCAATCTTCCAGCCTTCCTGAACCTCAAAATAAGTTTTCTGTAATTTTCAAGTACTCCCAAGCAGTGTGGCTCATGGGGAGAAACTTATCTGTCTTGCATTAAGAAAATTTTTCAGGAGAATATGTAACATCTGTTTTGAGAGGATTCAATACTATGATGAGACTTGAGACTGTATTACTTTTCTCAAGAGTTTTCATTTTTGGTGAACACAAGGATATTAATTGTTGGGAGTCTTTGATCATGTGTTAAGGATCAAGGTTTTTGCCCTGTCATGGTTCGAGAATAAAGATCTGGGAGCTGAATAGGTTGCAAAAGAAACTAAAATGCAGTTAACACCAACCCTTTGACACCTGTTATCTCCACAGATGATAAGCCATTGAAGAAACATCATAAAATGTACTGAGATATCTGAAGTCAATGAGTTTAAGAACTACCTGAACTAAACCTTTATTCTTAAGTAGAATTTAGTAGACTATTCTTAAGTAGAATAAGGTAATTTGTGCCTTCCTAAAGGCAAGGATTGCTTTAGAAAAGTTGCTACCTTCTCTCCAAGGTGAGAGAAGAACCCTAAGGATATCTCTAATGATTTATTTTGTCTCTCATAATCTTCCATCTCCATTAAAACAAGGATCTCCTGGCTTTTTTTCCTCTCAATATGCCAAAGAAAGTGAATTTATAGTGTAAGTGACCTTTTAAGTTTTAAATTATACAACTTCCTCTTTTAGTCCAGCTCACAGCCTGGAGTGTGAGCTCCCTCCTATTTGTCAAATTCACTAGTATTCATCTTGTAACTAGAACAGAAACTATATTGCTACTGCAGAAAAATCAACAAATAATTTAGAAGTGGTCCAGATTTCAGACCAGTCAGAAGTGGGAATAAGCCAGCAGAATCAAGAGTTTGAAATACATTGGTTATTTTGGGCTGTAAGTTAATAATTTTAGAAACTTGTCATGAACTATTACTATTTGGAAAGAATGTGACACAGAGTTAGAGGGATGGAAGGTGTAAAATTTGTTTCCAGCTCCAATGAGCTGTTTCCCTGAGAGCCCCTTTCCCTTCAGTTTGAGAGGCAATCCTGTCAGGACTGTGAATCAGGTATGTGTGCCACGTGGCAAAGTAGAACACACCCATTTTTTACATTGACAGTTTCTCACCTTCTACAAGCAGCAAATTAATCATGAGGACTTAATTGGATTTGGCCATATGACTATGAAGATAGTTCTTGCCCTAGCAATAAGGAAATGGCAGACCAATTCATTACACTGCTGGTATTTCAGTCACAATTTAAGTCAGTGTTGAGCTCTATACTTTCTTCTTTCTTCTTATCCCAACAGCCATTTGTGTCAGCAGTATCCAAGGATACCTATATTTGCATGGAATTATGAGCTTCATTATTTTCCTTCATTCAGCATCACACAGTGGGAAACATATTTAGCATAATCTATGCTAAATTCTGCCACTATTCAGCAGAATAGTTGTACGCACATTAATAATGTGATTACATATATATATATGTGAATACTCTTAGCCATAGTACTCCAGTGTAGTCCCCTAGAGTGTTGTATGAAGGGCATGATTGGTATTGTTAGCACATATGGGGCTTATGGGGGTTTTTGTGAATTTAGTGAATTTAGAAAAATCATCTTTGAGTAGGAGAGCTAAGAGGAAGTGAAGCAGGTGAGTCCCAGCAAGGTGTCAGCAGAGCACATCACCTGTTTACATCAAGCAATTATTGCTAATTTTATGCACCTGTAATGCTAAATGTATGCACCTGAGACCTAGGTGTCATTTAAGCCCAAGGAAGGAGCAGCATAGTTCATTGCATAGGTGCAGAGGACAGCACCATGATATATTAACTAGCATAAATTTTTTTCCCCTTGCTACTGCCTCATTTCTCATGGTTGGGACTGAGACTCATGCTGTAAAGCGAGATTGCAGCTGTTTGTTGCTTCCTTGAACTGGAGGGGGCAGAATGTCTTGGTTTGCACCACAAGTGAAAAAAAAGCAAGTGGAAATGAGGAATAAATTTATTGCAGGTTGAGAAAAGCAAAAATTTCTAACACAAACTTTTTTTAGTTCATGGCACATCTTCTCCCTATGTGTTTAACTACCTACTAGAACTGTTTACAGAATCACAGCATTTCTGCTTTTCAGCAGTGGATCCAGGGATCCTTCTCTTTGCACCCCAGTGTTTTTGCTCGCTATGTCACACAGAATCCAGGCACCTATTTGGGGTCTCCCAGAGGGGCTAACAGGTGCCTAAGGTCTCCATATGGAGCTGCTCCCAACTGCAAATTTCCTGCCCTTTCTTCCTTTCTCTTTTCCTCTCTGTCCCTTGGCAAACCTTTGTTACTGACCTTTAGGAAAATATTCCCTGCTGTCTCAGTCCCATTTCGCAAACTATTCAGTACAACTGTGCCATGGTTAATGAACGCCCCAATTAGGCAAGAGTCAAAGCATCTAGAATCCCCAAGGTCTACTGCCTTACCTATTCCTTGAGTCATTTCTCCTTGTCTTCATTGTCTGACCTCTGAAGGATGCTCTTCTGTGAGTTCTGAGAAGTGAACCAGAGTGCTATCACTTGAGCTTTCTTTGACGCTCCTGCACTGGTAGCTGTGTGCATATCACTGGTGTCATCTTCTCAGCAGCCCTCCTCAGCACGCGCCAAACATGTGACCACTGCTTCCATAAGTTCCTGAGCTTCCTGTCCCCTCAGGGAAGTTGCCCAAGGGCGGCAGCTGCTGCACAGTCTCTCACAAAAAAAGTCTCTAGAGAAACAAGGAGTAAGATTCTGTGAATCACAAATGCACCTGTTCCACTGAAGTTTTTATTTTTTTAGGAATATTCTAACTTTACTGTTTTTCTTAATCTGTTATGTGATTCACATTTCTTTACTCAGGCTTGTTTCCCAAGAGTACTTTAGAGTCAAATAGATGTCTTCTGGGTTTTCTGTATCCAACTGCTTCATTATGAAAGCAGCAGAGAGACATTGAGGCTAATTATTAAGGAAGAAGCAATTCTCTGTGATATGCACTAGAGCACTGGATTCAGATACGCTGATATTAGCTTAGAGGATTTGAAAGTTGAAGAGAAATGTTAGCAAGATTTAAGTGCCATTATTCACTGGATTTACTTACTTCATAGCAGAGAATTCTGTATAAATATTTTACTTGAAGCATCTGTATCCAATTTGATGGGAAAGAAGAAAAAAGGGAAGAAAGAAACCAAAATATTTAAGTGCTTTAACTGCATGCTATTAAACTATGGTGAGCCAGAGAGCAGATATTAGAAAATTGGACTACACAATTATTTAATAAAAGAGAGAGGCCTTATTTTTCCAAACTGGAAAACTCAGATACTGTGAGATCACCAAAGACAAGTACATTAAATGTTTAAATGAGAAATATATTTTAAGTATATTTAAACTCCGCTACTTATTTACATATAAAACTCGGCTAAGAAAGTAACTAGGCAACAGTGAGGAACTGCAATGATGATACTCTCTTCATCTTTTACTTCAAATACAGAGCAAACTAAATATTCTTCCTTTTATATATAAATATATATATCAATATATATCAAAAGCACCACAGGTCCTTTTTTAAGGTTTATATTTTTATGGGAGCATTGTGAAATTAGATATCAGGAAAAATAGTGTCTGCATGAACTCAAACTGACTTAAATGCATTTGAGTTTCACAGACCACAAGAGAAGTAGTTGAGAAAGGCACACAGACCTTCCAGAATATTGCAGGCCTAAAGAGGTAGATTTTAGAAATTTTGGCAAAAGTAGCTATAAATCTTGTCAAGATCAGATATGCCTGCAGTTTTGATAATGGTGGTGTGACTATTCATTTTATAAACACAAAACTGTGAAGGATGATCAAAATCCCAGTGTTGTAAAAAGCACTGGTAGCCCCACAATTGGATTCACAGACAATCATGTTTTGTCCAGACATACTGGCTGTCCGTAAGATAAACAGAAAATAAATTATGTTAAAATGTTACCTTTGCCTAGAAGATATCCTGTCTTTCAGAAGTCAGAAGAACACTACAAAAATTTTCAAATTTCTATGCACATCTCATTGCTTCAAAATTCTAAAGTTCTTTGATCTATAACTGTGAAGGAGGGACCACCAAGTCTCCTTGCACTTGCACCATTCTTGTCTAGTTTATATTTTGGGAGGTTTAGAGAAAATTCTGTTGCTTTTTGGTTTTGTTGATTTCACCTTGCAGCCTGAAAAATAGATGTTTTTTGTTAAATGTTTAGTGTTTAATGTTAAGGATGAGCCACATTTGCTTGGATTTCCAATATACTGTGATCAGCAGGATGCATGAGTCTTTGTGATCAACAACATGTTTTCAGAAGTATTTTAATTTATTCTCCTCTGATATATATATATATATATATACATATATATATATATACTAATTTCATTAATTAATCGGTTTTATTGCCTTAACAAAATGTATGTATAAAAATCTGAATTGGTTACCTAAAAGACTTATCAATTTAGGGTATCATATTCTTTCTTCTATCTGAATAAAATCTTACTTGCTTAGCTCTTGTAGCTTTACATCAAGCTAAACAGACAGAATATATATGCTTACAAAAAAAAAAATTACAGGCTAATCTTTAATTAGCCTCCTACTGAAGCAGCCATGAAGAACAAGTCAAGGCTGAAGTCTCTGTTGATGCTTAAATCTGGCTTCAAACAAAAATATATTGATCTTTAAATTAGGAGAGGCAGCTTCCTAAATTCTGCTTTCTGTGTTAAGCATTAAAACATTTGATACAGGGGTTGTCTAGTGGCTTTAGGACATCATCCATGGAAGAAAGAAAGTCTGTCAAAAAGCAACTCACTTCAAGCTCCCTACTGTGTCTGAAGCTCTTGATATCAGTGAAATTGTAGAACTTATGGCAAGAAATGCCAGGCAGCTGCCGGACAGCAAGCAGTTATGATGACTGACTTACTCCCCTGGGTAAACTTCAGTGATGCAGCTGTGATGTGCAGTGTAAGTGTTCCTGATGTTGAAATCCCCTATCACAAAAATGGACCGTAATTTATTACTTCTATCACTGGTGAGAGCAACAATATCTTTTCTTAATGAGCAACATTGCATGTAAAATTTTTTATTGAAGGTTGATCATGAGCAACATAAACTATCATTCACAATCAATCAACAGGGATGCAACTCTATGAATTTAATTTCTGAATTTTATTTAGAGAAAAAAGAAAAACGGCTTTTCTAAAATTGCTCTCAGATTTTCTTCTTGTGGTAGCCAAAAAGAATGCTCAAAAACATGAATGTAAGAAGTCAAAAATAGTGGTTTAATGTTTTATTGAGAGTTGCTTCTATATCTGATGGAGTTTTGTTCTGTATCCTACAAAACCTACCAGAGTCCAACCTAAGAAGTACAACATTTATAATGAAATTTATATAACTAGATCAAGAAGCAGTGAACATACAGATTTTCACCCTGATTGTAGGAAAGAAGGGGAAAATCTAAGGTTGTAAAGTGTGCAGACTGAGACAAGAAAATACAAAGAAGTTGGTCTCCAAGGAAATCTAGAGAAAGAATGAGAAAGATTGGAAATTGGAGATTAGTGAGTACAGAGATGAGAGAGCTTTTCCAAAAATCAGACCAGGTTATCACTAACAGGAGTTGAGGAAATGAAGAATAAAGCTGGTACAAAACCATGGTGTTTGTCTTTTTTTCTTCCTTTCTTAAGGAAACAGCATTACATTGGCCCCTTTCTGTATTTATTGATAGCAGCTGTGTGATGTGTCTGACCAAAAAAAAGCTGAAAGCTTAGGGCTAAAAAGTAAAGGTCACTTGGTGCTGAGGATAACAGTATGATGGGAGGCAGGTTCAGTGACAAGAGCCGGCTCTGCCATGCAGAACACATAATTATTTCTCCTGTTGATCCTTATGATTGCAATTTGAATAGCAGAAGAGCATATTGTTCCCTGACCCTGAAGAATTACATATGCTGTAAAATCACATAAGAATGAAGCTCCACAAAAACTAATGGGAAAACTAGACTTTCTGTGTAAACAGGTACCTTGGGACAAGGCCTCCATGCCCTGTTTCACTTACCATGGAAGAAGGCCCCAGAGGAGATGAGCAAGGCTGAGGTTCTCAAAGAATTTTAAGTCTACAGAGAGTGAATAACCACATTACAAAGTATCAAAGAGAAGTGGAGGATTGCCTTTGTCTTTGTATAGAATAGAATAGAATAGAATAGAATAGAATAGAATAGAATAGAATTAGAATAGAATAGAAAGTCTTTCAGCTGGGAGAGACCTACTACAAGCACCTAGTCCAATTGCCCGACAGTTCAGCACTGACAAGGTTAAAGCCTGTTATTAAAGACATCATTCAAGTGTTTTAAATTCTGAAAAGACTGAAGTGTTGACCATCTCTCTAGTAACTCTGTTCCAGTGCTTGAACACGTCTCTGTAAAGAAATGGTTCCTAATGTCCAGAATTAACCACTACTGGTGCAGGTTTGAACCACTCCTACATGTCATCACTGGATCACAGAGAGAAGAGCTCAGCACCTCCCTCTCCACTTCTTCCAGCCCTTTCACCAGCCACTCCTCTGAATAGAGTCAGGGCCCTTGTCGTTTTCCTTAGTTTGTGGGGCCAGCACTGCACAGTGCTCACAAGGTGAGGTGGCACCAGTGCCACATACATCAGGATCACCACCTCTATTTACTGTCTGGCTGTTCTGCTTTCAATGTGCCCAGGATGATATTTGCCCTCTTGGCTGCCTGGGCACTCAGCTGGCTCACAGTGAGCCTGCTACTGACCAGCAACCCCAGGTCATCTCCAGCCACTCCCTGCCCAGTTTGTACCTGTGTACTTTGTGACTCTGTCACAGGTGCAGAATAAGGCACTTGGACTTGTTAAATTTCACACCATTAATTACTGTCCAATGCTTCAATCTACATCCCTGTGCAAGGCCTCTCAATCCCCAAGAGAGTCAAGAGCACTTCCCAGTTTGGTATCAACAGCAATCTTGATCATGGTACATTCAATTCCTTCAACTACATTGTTGATAAATATATTGAACAGAACTGGTCCCAGAATTGAGCTATAAGGATTACTGCTGTTGGCTGGTCACCAGCCAGGTGTATTCTGATTCACTACAATCCTTTGAGCACTGCCCTTCAGCCAAATCTTCACCCAGCATCATGAATCTGCTCATTCCACAAGTGAACAACTTGTTTATGAGGATGTTGTGCATAAAAATCCTTACTAAAATCAAGAAAAACTACATCCAGACCTTCCCGTCATCTACAAGGTGGGTGACCTTATCATAGAATATCAGATTTTAGTTAAATAAGACTTTACCTTTCTGAATATGAGTTGACTGTGTCTGATGTTTAAATACCTTCTTTAAATACCTTTCAACCGTATCCAGTATAACTTCTCCACAATGTTTCAGGAACTGAGGTTAGATGCACAGGTCTATAGTTCTTTGGGTCTTGCCTCATGATCGCTTTGTGGAGTGCAGTAATTTTTGTAGCTCACAGTAGCAGGGATCTCCCCAGACTCCATAGAACTCTGGTAGATGATCAAGACATGTGATAAAATCCTAGAATCATTAAGGCTGGAAGAGACCACAAAGATCATTAAATCCAACACTGAAAAATCACCAGCATGTCAACTAAACCACAGCATTAAGTGCTAAATCTAGTTGTCTTTTGAACACTTCTGGGGATGGTGACTCCACTACATCCATAGGCATCCTGTTCCAATGCCTGACTTCCCTTTCAGTGAAGAAATTCTTCCTGCTCTCCAACCTGATCTTCTCCTGGCACAGCTTGAGGCCATGTCCTCTCCCCCCATCACTGGTTCCCAGGGAGGAGGGACTGATCCCCACCTGGCTACAACCTCCTTCCAGGTAGTTATAGAGAAAGTTTAGTTTCCCCTTGCACCTCCTTTTCTCAGGCTAAACAACCCCAGCTCCTTCAGCTGCTCCTCATAGGATTTATTCTCTGGACACTTCCCTAGCTCCTTTGCCCTTCTCTGGACTTGCTCCAGCACCTCAATGTCCTTCTTGTAGTGAAGGGCCCAAAACTGTACATAACTCAAGGTGTGACCTTAACAGTGCTGAGTACAGTGTCCCATTATAACATCCACAAATTCCTTCAGTACTCTGGAATGAAGGTATTAGTTTGGCATTTTTAAAATTGAACTCTGTTGGCTGAGCATATCAGCCATTTGTATCTGATGAAAGAATCAACTGGTTATTATCAGCTGAGTATTCACCAACCCAGTCTATAACTGTTTGTCTCTTGAGTTTGCCAAAAGAGTGTGAATGCCTTCCTGTGAGCATATTACACCGACCAGTAATGGAAATCATGTTTCACGTGAGAAAACTATATTTCACAATTTCTACTCAGTTCTAAGTGTACTTTATACTTGTACTCTCATTTAAATTTATTGCTGTGTCACTCTGCTAAACCTTATATGTATATGTTTAAGAGCCAGTCTTATTTATGTACCATTTACCTTTTGATGTCCTGGACATGTTGCAAGACCAAAGGATACCCTTATTGAATGTACTAAATATGTGTTTAGGAGACTGAAATTTCATTAATTATATAGAAATATATTCTGAATACATTCATATGTGACTTTTTTAAGTTCTCAGTAGAGTCCAATGGACTTTAAAGCATATATTTGTTCCTATTCTAGTTTCTTACAGAGTACAACAATGCATTTTTTTAAATTTAGATACGAACTCCCTCCCTCCAGCCATTTCTTATTGTTATCTCTAATTGCTGCCAAAAAGGTTCAGATTTTCTAGAGGTATTACAAGATGTTTTAATTTGAGGCTAAGAAAAAAATGCCTTTTATAATTTTGTTCTGGCCTTCAAGGAATATCACAATATTAACATTTTTATATTTGTTAATTAGAATGGTTTAATAGGAATGGTACAATTTCTAAGTCTTATTGAAAAAATTAGACATTATTGTGAATTTCTTCTCATTAGATTATCTTCTAAATAGAAGATAACCTAATGAGAAGAAATTCACAATAGTGTCTAATTTTGAACTTACTGCAATCTTGGGCAAGAAAAGAAGTCACTATAAAAATATTTAAATGCTGTTTAATTCTATTGGTGCATCTCTACAATATCAAAATACATTAAATCAAATGAGAGGTTATTTCTGTAGAGGAATGGAAAAATCAAGCAGGTATTTCTACTCATAAAGACATCCCTGTTCACCATCTTCTTTGTGCTTTTTCCCATTTTCCCTTTCTTCACATTCTCCGAAGCATATGAGTCAGAAATGTGGAAGCCCTTGGATCTTTGCCTGCTGATGGAGGTGGCATAATTCCCCTTCCCATCACAGATGAAAGACTGGAGCCTATACATGTCATTAGGATCAAGCAGAATAATTAGGCAACAGAAACAAAAAGGAAGATTTCTTTGTTTAGGCACAAGTGAAATGCTTTTTTGCACAGTTGACCTGCTTTGCATTACAGAGCCTGCCAGAGGCTTAAGACGCCTTCACCATCACTTCTCCAACAAAAGACAGTGTGAAGCTTGGTTGAGAAGAGGGAAAGAAAATTGTATAGTGCTGACTTTATTTCTGGGTACATTGATATGATGTGCTGACCCAATCCCAGCACAATGAAAGGGATTTTGTAAAATGAGTAACATCCTGGGAAGTTCTTCCAATATTTATAGAACCTGACCATTCTCCACAGATTTGAGGAAAACTTGATGAAGGTAACTGGCTTTATTTTTCTTATAATGATACGGGGAGACTGCAATGAAAAACATCCCACTAGAGAAAAACTTGAGAGTTAATGCAGCTCCAGGACCAAGATGAGCAGACATACACAGAGATGACTCCTGGCTTGCTTCTCAGGCTGGTTGCTATGATTCCCATAAACCTAGCTCCTAGAGAAGGATGGAGGCAATGACAGATATTTACACTGAATGACATATGCTATTCCTGCTCAAGAGGTTTTAGGGCAGGCCATCTGCACAAAAAGAAAGGTTGTTCATTGTAGACATATGTACCTAGCACGTGTCACTCCTATACTCCCTAAACAATTGGCAGGACCAAGGTGACTGATTGACTTAAGATAAAGGAAGAAAATAACAATTGCATGAAATATGGCAAGATTAAAGACCTAGGAAGAATAATTTACCTCACTAAAACCAAACTTAGTACTATGGATTTCTATATTTTAAGTGGAATGTAAACTTAATAGTTTAGAACACAGAACTAGGTGTTTTGCTTATAAACAGCAGTGTAGAGGAATAACATGAGTTTAAATGAACTATAATTTGTATTCTGTACAGATTCATGGTGTGTGGAAGATGTTGGGATTCAGGATCTGAAAATAATGTCATAGTTCCCACTGTGAAAAAAAGAAATATACCTCTATCTGAATAAGTCGCAAATATCCATATTCAAGGAATAAGTTATTGCCATTTGTCTAAATTTAATTTTGATGCTTGATAAATTAAGTGAAGAATAATCTGAGAGCAATCTATATCAGGTGGACTTGAAAGCCATTTTCTTCCTGTTGATTGTTTACTTGTTTATGTAGATGTTTTTTCTCCTGTCTGCATCTTCTAAAAGTTTTGTTCTATTTTCCTTTCTCATGTCAGCTCCAGTGGCCACTAACCAAGCTTGAATAGGACTGTAAGCCTATTCACTTATCTTTTTCAAAACCCCAGTACTTTTATTGCATGCAAGATAAATGCCATCTTAGAATCATAGACTTGTGGAACAATTCAGATTAGAAAAGACCTCTAAGATCATCAGGTCCTACATTGCCAAATCCACTGAGTTCAATACTTCATTTATTTTGAATGCTTCCAGGAATGGCAATTCCAACAATTCCCAAAATATCCTGTTCCAATGCCTGACCATGCTTTCCATGAAGAATTTTTTTCCAATAGCCAGACTAAAAGTCCCTTACTGCAGCTTGAGTCCGTGTCCTCTCTCCCTGCTGCTGGTTGCCTGGGAGGAGACTATTTCTGCTGATTACAGCCTCCTTTCACAGGCATTTGTAGAGAGTGATAAGGTCACGCCTGAGCCTCTTCTTCTCTGGGCTAAACAACCCCAGCTGTTTCAGCTAATCTCCATATGACTTATTTTCTGGGCCCTTCTCCAGCTCCTTTGCCTTTCTCTGGACTTGCTTCAGCACCACAATGTATTTCTTGTAGTGAAGGGCCCAGAACTGGACAAAGGGCTCAAGGTTCTCTTTCACTAGTGCCAGGTATAGGGGAAAAATCATTGTCCTGGTCCCTCTGGCCACACTATTGCTGATACAGGCCAGGATGCCATTGTCCTTCTAGGCCACCTGGGCACATGCTGGGTCATGTTCAGGTACTCTTGGCCAGCACCCTCAGGTCCTTTTCTACTGGGCCACTTTCCAGGCACTCTGTCCCAGCCTGTAGCATTGCACAGGGTTTTTGTGACCCAGGTGGTCAGGACAAGCTTTCGTCTTGGTGAACTTCACACCATTGCCCTTGGCCCATCAATCTAGCCTGTCCAGATCCCCCTGCAGAACCTTTCTGCCCACCAGCACAGCAACATTCTGACCAAACCTTCCCCTCTGCAAACTGACTGAGGGTGTACTCAATCCTCTCATCCAGGTCATTGATAAAGCTATTAAACAGAACTGGCCCCAAATGCAAGGGCATCTTCATACTTAGTCCTGTGTTGCTATGATGAGAAATGCAAATTCTCTTTGTTTTAAAATTACCATGCCACAGAACAATTCTGCTCTTCTTTCTTTTTTTACTGCTATTTTTTCCACTCTACTCAAAGCACTTGTTATTGTAGATATTGCTTTGTTTCTTTCCTGACAGCTTCCTTTTACCGTCCAGGAGCAGACATTTGAAATAGTGGCAAACTGTGGAAATCTTTTATACTAAAGCTTTTATACTTTCTGCATTTACTGAGATTAGATTTTAGCATTTTAAAACACTAAATAATTTATTTTGGAGGTTACTAAAGGCAGAAAAAGCAGCTTCTCAAATGTAGCATCTTCAAAAGAAATTACATTCACAAAGGTCATCAGTAATTCTATCACCACCTCAGACTCATCACGGTATTGTTGCTATACTACTATCATATTTAAAAGATTTTTAAAAATCACATTCAGCAACCACAAGAACAGAAAAAGAAAAAAGTTTGGGTTTTAAACCACAATTACTAAAATTATGCATGGATTAATTGACTCTACTTTAAAATTATAGCTGCTTTTTGAACAAGAAAGCAATAAAAACTTCTTCATTATTTAATTATTTAACTCAACATTTTATGACAATGAAAAATACTTAATACATAAAAATAATTTTATTCATTTTTCTTACAATTTTATTAGTTTTACAAAGCTATTTGAAAATTCTCTTCCAGAGTTATAAGAAATATTATTGTGCTAAAAGTTACTACAGAAATATTCAGACAGGATTTTTTGTGTGTTTTTAATAAATATCCTAAGTTTAAACAGCGAAACAGATCCGTTCCTGAGTTATCCAAAGTCTCTGTGACCTTATTTTATGTTTCTTAAAAACTGTGATTTTCATTTGTTTAAATACAAGAATAAATTATTTTTTAAATCAGGTCCTTAAATAAAGGGGAACTGCAGATGTTTAAAATATTTATTTGTTACTAATGTAGTTCATGAGTGGTATGTACTTGTACAGCAATGTTGAGCATGATCACATTAAATGAATATATTTTTCAGTTGATTATTCTTCTGTCTTTGTCATATAAATTGGAAAGAGGAAAACAACTTTCTCTGTTGGAACATAAAACAAATTAGACATAATGGCACATAAAAAGCAAACCATAATCATACTCTTGAAAATGAATGCATTTTACAGGATATGTAGCCATTAAGGCAGTCACAACATTTTAAACCTACTCAGTTCAACACACCTACAATCTATTCACTTTCTGATGGCATCATTTTGTGAAGCTGGCACTGATAATTAAATAAATTGTAGGTGGAAATCCTAAACTCATCTTGCATGGCAATGTACTAGATTTTTTTTCCTTTGTCTTCAGTATTTCACTGAACATTTTTTTTTGTTCACTCAATAGCCTTTTGATGATATTTCCTTTAGAGATTGGGAGCATTTTTATTTTTTTTTCTGAACACAATATTAGCAGATGAATTTAGGAATACTCCATGGATGGGATAGACATTATACTGTAGTTTAGCATGACCAAAAGGACCAGGTGGCAAAGGTGAGAATGACCAATATAAGCTGCTATGGTTGAATGCCAAGGAAAATATTGCTTCTTGTCATTCTTCCAGAAATACTCATTTTGTTAGATCAATTCACAAAAAAATCCTGAAAAGCCTTCCCATGGCAATTTCTTACAGCCTTCCAGCTTCATTTAAACAGTTTAAGGAAAAATCTTGCTCCTTTTCCCCTTTTACCTCCCAGTGCCAAAGAGCACACTTTCACATCACCTCTAGTAATACCAGGATAGCTCTTAACCACCATAAATGACTTCTCATTCAGCTGATGACAGTCTGGGAGCAAAGCAGAGATTTCCATTAATGATCATGCTGCAAAATTAAAGATAAATCTTTGTTTCTGAAAGACCATGGTCACCTTTATCTCCTGGAGCTCACAGATTCATTTTCACTTCTTAAGCCCATGCCCAAGTGATTTGCAAAATAAGCAATATTAGTAAATGTGCCCCCCAGAGTGAAAATAGAGCACCACAGGAATCTTTCCATTTCAGTCAGGTCAGATTCCACTTAAGAGTCAGACTGCATTCCAGCTGAACAGATATAAAGTTCTAGAATAAAACTCTTACATTTTGGAAACTATGCAGAGCATGACTGTACTTATTGTTTCTATGTCTGAAAATCCTGGAGCTTATTAAGAGCTTTAACTACTGTACATGACCTCAGTGGCATCTGTATTTAGCTTTGGGAACATTGGTCTCTACACACAATAATCCCAGTGATTGAAGAATTCCTCTAACAAAATGTTCACCTAAATTCAGGAAGGATGAAGAAGCACCACTAGATAGAAAGGTGGCTAACATCTAGTGGGATAAGTGTGACGTTACAATTGCACACTAAAATGAAAAAAAAAATTAGAAGAAAAACAAAGGAAAAAAAGAAACAAATAATAAAAAGAGAAAGTGACCCAGGAGCATTGAAAATGCATCAACCATGCATAGTAAAGAACAGGGAAATCAAAGTTGTACTCAAAATCATAGTCAAACAGTCTGGCCTCAGCACACTGGGAGTAGCATACCAGCAAAGAAGGGCTCCAAAATCCTTCTGATGTTATGGTTAACAGGTATTTTTCATGTTATTTAGTTTAAAGGTGATCACCTCCTGATACAGAGATGTTACAGAACCTCTGCTGGTGGTGCAAATGGCTCAGACTCTCTATATGGGATTTTGGTAATCTCCTTATCTCATAAGAGATACAGAGAAAATCCTTCAAGTCTGGGAAAAAAAAAAGAAATATGAACATAAAGTGCTTTCTATCTTTCTCTATCTCAACCCAGGGAAACATTATTTGATAAAGAAGGGGTTTTTTTCTGAAAAGGGAGATGGAACTGCCGTTTATTTATTTTCTCATAAGTTTACCGTGAAATGTCAGAACAAATTCAGCCTTTTTCAGGATGTAAAATTCACAGGTCATCTTGAGGAGAAGATTAAAAATGACAGTGTAGAACTCACTGACAATTTGACTCAAGCATCAGTAATGATTGACTGTGAAATTTTCGCTTGTCTGATGTTACTGAATCATCAAGGGTGGGTTTTTTTTAAAAAAAAACACATTTCTCTCAGTGATGGGTGATTACTTGTCTTAAATCTCATTCTCAGAGAATGAAACTTAAGACAAGTAATCTGTAGGCTACATATTTCCAATGGTTCTTCAGAGTTTTTAAGTGTGCCAGCCATTTTGAATAATCTACCATGAACATTTTCATTCTGACCTCTCTTGCAAGAACAGAGATGTTGTGTTGTGTTATCTAAGCTGTTCCGTTCCATTAAGTCTAGTTAAGTGGTTTAGTCCTGCACCCCTTGTAAGTGATCCTGCCCTCCCTTGCCTCCTCCCATCCCAATGCCAATCCTTTCCTTCCTCCACCCTTTGTCCCCAGATCCTGCTGAGACATTCCCGTGGCCCTGCCCTGGGGTCTGTCTGTCACTCGACAGCCCTTCCCCTGCACCTAGAAGGTTCCATCAGGGGCTCGAGTGACAGGTCAGGACACCAGGATCCCCTCCTACCAATTTCCCTATTGGTGTCCATCCGTGCCCATCTCCCCAGTTTCCATTTCCAGTTGTCACCCCATTGGTCCATGGAAAGACCATTCCCCTGTTTGCACCCCCTGTTAAAAACTGTTGCCCTGTTCAGTTCGGCGCTGCTGTAGGCTGGTTATCCCTGGGTTAGGGATCTCCTCAGAGTCTCCCAATAAACCTGGATTGGAAACCCCTACAGAAGTCAGCTCCTTCTTCTGTTATCACCGCTAAAGTCTCTCCTACAGCCATAGGCCAGACCCAAAGCTTCCCTCCTAACCCCCAGGAGAACTGGAGAGTGGCCCTTGCTGACCACTGTGTCAAGTCCAGCTGGGCAAACGCTGAGCCATCAGTGGGGGAAGACACAATGGCACAAAGAGACAGATTACAAAAGGGCTAAAGAGCAGGGCTGGAACCATGAGGTGTGTGACTGGCATTATTTTCTGTTGTACATGGAGGTGTGTGCCTGAAACCCAGCTCACAAAGCCTGAAGGCTGGCTCAGCCAGCAGGACCTTGGTGTGACTCTGATGAGCACTCCCAGACCACAGGGATTGTCCAAAAACTGGGCATTCATCTCCTGCAGGGACCTCTTGGGGCTTGCTTAGGTTCTAGTACTTTGCACCACTGAAGCCAGTAGATACTTCATCACAAATATCAATGTAGTCTGAGTATCAGACCCCAACCTTTAAGTACTAGTGGTATAAAAATATCTTGCAGGTGCAGCTGATTCTTGAAGATGTTCTGTAAGCAATTTTTTCTAAATCACTTGTCAGAAGGAACAAGATTGATAAACCTCTCATTGCAAAAAAAAAAAAAAAAGAGATTATTTCTGCTGATATATTTTCTCATTAAGAATTATTCATCTGCTTTTGATAAATCAGCAGTTTTACCATTTTCTACAGTCATTTGGCCACAAATTTTTATTTTTTTTCCTTTCCGTATTTTGTACCTCAATCAGCCTAAAATTTCTTCAATGGTTGTATTTGTTCAATTATTTTAATCAACCATTGCAGGCTGAGGTTACCACTCAATCTTCTGCAAAGATAGCTCAGCTATAGCCCCACTGCACTTAAATACAGCAGAGACAATGGGATGTTTTACAGTGGATTTTCTACTTAATACTCTGCTGTATTTTCTGCTCTCCATTGATTCTATTTTGATCTCAAAGGAGATATTCAAATGTTCCAATAGAGACTCCATTCCTGAGCCCAAGCACATCTCACCTGTATCCTTGAACCACACACATGAACCTAGGTTTCCCAGGGCAGCAGCCAAACCCAAAACAACTACTTTGCTTTCAGAAGTGACATTTTTAAAGTGGTATTCTGTTAGAGATGTATTAACATTTAAATCCTTAAACAGCTTGAAATACCAAATTTTCTTTATAACTAAATGTTTCCTTTGCTATTAGCTTAGTTCCTTTATGATTAGTGTTGCAATAGCAGAAGTAACTCGGATTCCTTGGGAGAAAACCTTCAACAAACTCAGAGAGTGATGGCCCTAAGCCTCCTGTGGGATCAGCAGAAACAGTCACTCCAGACTACACTTCAAAATCAGTCCTAAAATCTGGCTGAATTTGCCAGAAAAACATTATGAGACTGCTTTCCCACTTTGGACAGTGAAAATTCAGGATTAAGTAGTGAAACATGATTTTAAATGTTATGCATTTAACCCAGAAAGAAAGACTAAACAAAAATCCACCCACTGGAAAACAAGTTTAGATTTCAGAATATACTTGCCTCTAGACAAAGGAAGCGCGATTTCTGCTTCATAAGGATGCTAAAAAAGTTATTCTAACTCAAGTCCAGACAGCCTGGGAAAGTCAAGACAGTAAAGTTTTGAGCTCTCTTTTATCAAAACCTATTGTTATTACTGGCCTGAACTCCAATAGAATACCTTCCATTTCCAAAATGAAGAAGATGGGTGTGACCATAAGACCACATTTCTATTGAGCAGACAGAGGACACTATTTTAGGCTTCACACTTTGTCTTAGCTGCAGAAATATAGGCAACACTTGGTCCTTTACAAACATCTCCAGAACAAAACCACACTTTAACAAATATCCAAAGGCAGTATATTACAGTATTTTCACTCTGTATAGTCTGCACAATAGTATTTTTCATCTTGTACTTGAAGTACTAATGCCTTTGTGAGCAAATCACAGTCTAACAATTCTAAACTGTGCCAGTTTATCACATGGTAGGACACATCAAGACAGTACCATGATTTCAATGTACTGATAAAATTTCCATTTACAGACAAACATCAAAAAAAATGTCCACAGCATTGTCTTTAAGCCTGCAAGACATCTGAAAAAAAGTCTATAATATCAACTCTATTTTCCTCTATGTCATACAGAGAAGAAAAACATAGCTTTGTTGAAGAGGGATGACCTCCTTCAGAAGTGGTTGGTATTCAGTCTTGGTTCAGCACCAGGAGCCAGCCCACAAAGAGAACAGCCATTGGAACAACTTCTCCAGGGAAGTGGTAGATTTTTCAATCCTGTGAGCAGAGACATGGTCTCAGAGAACCCACATACAAGGTTAATGTGTCAGCACACAGCTTCAGAGAAGGGCACAGGAAAAGACATAACACAGGCTTACTTTTGAGCAGAGCTCTGGCTTTAGATGCTACAGCAGGTCAGATCAGAATGCCAAGATTCACTGAAAGAAAAATAAACTGATTCAGGTATATAAGAAAAGAAATATAATATATATGTGATATATAATTATATATAATAAAAACATAATAAAAGGCAACATCATTACTGCCATTAGTGGAGTTAAATTTCTCACAAAATTTTATCATGTGTCTTGCCAAAGAAGTGTGCATTCACAGTTTGAGCTCTTTTTCCAGCACTTCTGCTTATAATTTCCCTCTGTCATTTGCAAATTTAGGTAAACAAAGGACCTACTAGGGGCCCATTCACATAGAAATACCTGGAGCAAAAATTCCTAGAATATTTATTCTGTTTGCAGAAGACAGCTCAAATGTTCCCCCCAAACTGAACTCATTTTACAGGTATTTCATCTTTTCAACAGCTAGATTGAAAGGACATGGGTAGGAAAACACAACATTGGTTTCAGATGTCCAAGTGCAATTTTTGTGATATCTCACTTCAGATATGCAGCTGCTCATACCTGCAGTCTGGCCCCACACAGATTGACCTTCAGCCAAATTGCTTCAGTATTTCTGATATGACTCTGCTGCTAGAAAAGCACCTGCAATCACAGTAGTGCTGTTGGACAATGTTCATCTAAATCAGGAAACAGCCAGAGCCCCATTCTGCACACATATTGCTAGATTAGATGGAAAGGTATGTTCGGGTTATGATATACTGAGATCTGACATCTCTATTTTTTTCTTACAGCTGCAGCAATAGCACATAAAACTCTATTTTATAATAGAAAATTAAATAGGGACACTCATTTAAAGTAATAAAAGCCTAGTTTACATGAAGTTTTTTAACAGACCCTCAGGAGAAACTGGTAAATTAATTTCTACAAAGTTATTTGCTAAGAAATAAATACCAGAAAATGGAAGGATATTCTTTATCTGAACAGCTATGCAAGATGTTAAAAAAACCTTATGCAATCTCAGAAAGAAAAAAAAAATCTGGGAATTTGGTATTTTTTGTTTTATCCCATAATCCTCCCCAACATATAAAAGTTTTTGGCTAAATTCTTTTATATATTTATATTTATATACAAACTTATATACCTAGCAATAAAACAAAATCATTTAAATGTTTATATTGCCTTCTAAGTTACATATGCATGTATATTTATTTGGTGTGTTATTTTGACATAACTGTTTCATAAAATCTCCTCACAGGAATCATGCTCTGATTCTGTCACTGAATTCAGTTTTTGTCTCCCTTGGAGCAACTGGTGCCAACCTTTTCCTACAATGGGAATGTGGGAAGTAGGGATTCTTATTGTGAATCATCAAACCTTTGAAGTGAAGGTGAAATAATTTTCTGTTGGAATCATAATCTGGCTCTGGGATTCTTCTCTACAGCTTCCATCTGGCTGAATAGTTGACTTTGCAGAAGCTGCCCAGTTGAGCAAGGGTGGATGTATTTTCTTCTCTGTTTGCATTACAAATCTAATGACACAATATATTATAAGAACAGAGGGGTTACGAGACATTTAGTGATGCCCTTTAACTCTCTAGTTCCTTCAAAACCAGAAATATGTCTGCATGTTTATTGCTTTGGCACCTACCCTTCAGTTCTTAAACATATACTTCATGGCTATTTCCTAAATCATCTCTTCTGATTTCTCATACAGTTTCAAAGCTGAATGATTTAGGGGATTTAGGGGTAGGGGGTTTTGTTTAGTCAGTTTTTTTTAACTTGTGCTGTGGCAAATTATATTCAATTGATGTAAAAATCAAATACTCCTCTACCAATATCTAATTAAGCTCACTGTTAAATCTACATTGTGTGGCAGCTCCCATATGGAGAAAAAATACACCCCAGTTGTTCCACTTTACTGTAGTTACTGTGTAATAATAGATTCCTCACATAGCATAAGCGTAAAAGTCTTTGTGCATCAGTTAAATCATTTTATAGCAATGACATAACATGACTATAGCATTTTTCCATCTGTTCAGAATGAACATGTGCATACACTGGGCATTTTCATATTTTTTTGTGTCTGTGCAAAAACCACCTTCAATTAAGTGCAATACTCAAAGGAACTGCAGAATGCAAAGGTGATAGGTACTGAAACATTCAAAATGCAAAGCTAACGCATATGTCACGTGATATCTACATTCAGGCTTACAAAAGGAGATTTTTAAGTCTGAATTTTCTTTATACAAACTAAAGAATACCACAACTTTTGGGTTCACTGCTGATGTCAGAATTCAATCAGCACTCACTCTGGCAAGATTCAGAAAGTCTTGTATTCAAAGGAACTTTTTTCAACAATACACTGATAGACTTTTAAATACATTTAAAAAATGATAAGAAAATCTTTAATGCTAAGAACAGTATTTGAGATTAACTTAGCTTACACATAACTTCAGAAATATCTAATGAACTCAAACCCTAAACACAAATCTTGGAAACACAAAATTGGAGCACACTAAAATATGCAAATTTAACAATATTTTGACTCTACTTTTTTTAATTCCAAAACTTAGAGACAGAGACTTTCTCATACAAAAGAAGACAGATTAGTCCTTGGAAACACAGATCTGTAAATAAAGAATTAACAGAACAAAGAAAAAGTCAGGAGGTAAAAACTAATGAACCTTTCCTTGTATATTAATTAAGTTTTTTTTAAATGAGTGTTAGATGACATGTTGTGGCAAAAATATTGTGCCATGGGGCCTGGACATGGATAGATTCTCAGGGGAAGTTCATTCTCTTCACCAGTGACTCAATCCTGGTGTGCAGCTGAGAGCTCTGGAAGATGTGCCTGTATATGGCCTGCAATAGTGCAAGGAAAGCCAATTGCTTTTAATTAATACATGTGCTCTCTGTAACTGTTTGCTCTTTCATGACTTATGACAGTCGGGTAAGATAGGGTTTTCCCTTTCCTTGGTATGGCATGACTATTAGGAGGAACAAAACCTTCCTTTATGGTACAAGAACCAGTTATACTTGACTTTCCATGTCTTGAACCAAAAAAAAAAAAAAAAAAATCAATTGTGCAAGGTCTTCAGGTAATTCTTTGCCGAACATAGCAATAGGGGGAAAATGGATGTGGGTGATACACATGAATGTCTCCTGCTGGATTCTGGGAATGTTGAAGGGATAGAGGCACCACAACAGTTGGGGCAGCAGCCTGGGGTGTACAAGGAGAACATGAGGGAAATGGGCTGGTTCAGCTTGGGAAAGAAAGAGGGAAGGAGAGATCTTGTCAGTGTTTCCAAAAAGCTGATGGCAGTTACAAAGAAGGGGGAGGTGCATGAAGGCAAAATACAATGCATTAGACAAAAATTGAAATACAGTAATTTACATTAGATGCAAAGAAAAATATTTTTAGAGTGAGGATGGCTCACAAAGAAGAGGCAGGATACAGGGAAAAGAATGTATTAAATAGTCCTCTCTGCTCTCTCAAATCTTCAGCAGAACACAAAGATGTATTTCTGCCCATTGTTTTCCACAGAGTGTCTGATTCACTGGTGGTGTTGGTTGAGCTCAGGTTGAAATGTTTTATTTATTTGTTTAAGGACTTCTACCATCTCTTGTTTTCATTATTTTCTAAGTTAAATGAATAAATTACATCGTCGTAAAGTGGTCTTGAGTTTCTTGCAGATTTTCTTAATCCATGCACTTCTTGCACTTTGTATCCCTTTGAGCAGCACTTCTATGATGCTTGCTACTACCAAGAAGATTTCACGTTCTATCACTTTTAAACTGAGAAGTCTAAATTTTCCCTTTCACTAGTTTTGGCGTTCATCAGATCTCTTACTGAGGCATTTCGGCTCACTGATGTGGTAGTTAATGATTATCCATTATACTGTTTTGGCCATGCATGCAGATTAGTGAGTAAATTCACAGTGGGACCAGCAGCCTCCATCAGGTGAGCTGTTAGGTCTGCTCCAGCCTTCTTTCATGCATACATATTTTACAAAAGGACAGACTGGGTGAATTCTTGACATAACTACATGTGTTTTCATGCCTTCTGCCACCACCTGCACATTTGCTGTTTCCGCTCATAATCTTGTTGAAGACAGACACTTTCGGTTGCTTGTTTTCACTGTCCTGCTGAGTCTGTTACAAGGTCTTTAGTGTTCACTGCTGTTCAACATTGACAAGACAGTCAGGAAACATGAACTGCTTGGATTGAGATGGGGCTGGCCGCAGCAGAGCTTGGCAGTGCTCTTTGGGACTGGGTTCTCACCTCCTGGTGATCCTTTCATAACTTGGCAAAGCCACCATTGCAGCGTTGTTGTGTCAATCTTCTTGCACTTAGTGGCTGTATGTACACCTGCTGGCAACAGAAGAAAAAAAAGCAAGATGAAGACCAGTGGCTAAAAATTTTGAGTAGACAGGACATGCCTAATTTGACTCCGATGATGAAAGATTGACAGGGTACACACAGGGATATAATGCTCCCTTTATCCTGAAGCCCACCTTTCAAAAGATATATATAGTCACCTTGTTTGGTAGAAAGCTCTATGTGAAACACAAAGGCTTACTTTCTTAGGCTGACTTCAAAATTGAAAATCATAATATCATCTTAGAATTTTGGGATCAAACCATATCTTGACAAAATACGTTCTATGCAAGTAAGGGAATTTTAAGAATCCATTTTTCAATAGCAAGATAGAATTAGTGAGATTTTTATCTACCATTTCTTACTACAAATTCAAGCTGGTCATGTTTCCCAGAGTATGACTAGTTTATTCTACACATTTACATGTATGTGAGTATGGCTATTCCAAATTTTTACTGTAGAGAATAAAACCAAGGTCAGCTTCCTATCAGCAAGCCCAGCATGGAAAGATTTCCACAGCTGTAAGGACGTTTCATGATTGGAATTGAAATGCAGATAAAAGAAAGGGCACACATAGCAGGAGGAACTCAAGGCTGTGACTTCACAGTTATTAATATAGCAATCTTAAGAACACAAGACTGCATTTCTGACCAATATGCTAGAAGATGCAGTATGAACTTCTGTTAAGGACAATAAAAAATGTTTTCACAAGTATATTAATGGTAAAAGGAAGGGTTAGATCAACCTCTGTTCTTTACGGGATGAGGGAGGGAATTTAATAACTGCAGATGAGGAGAAGGCAGAAGTGCTTAACACCTTCTTTGCCTTAGTCTTTAGTGGGAAGATGACTTGTCCCCAGGAAAACTGTCCTCCTGGGTTGGTTGATGGTGCTAGGGAACAGAATGGTCTCCCCATTATCCAAGAGGAGGGAGTCAGAGAACTTCTGAGATGCTTGGATATCTATGGGCTCAGATAGGATCCATCCCAGGGTAAAAGAGCTGGCAGATGAGCTTGCAAAGCTGCTCTCCATCATTTAGCAACAGTCCTGGCTCACTGGTGAGGTTCCAGATGACTGGAAGCTGGCCAATGTGATGCCCATCCACAAAAAGGGTGGGAAGGAGGATCCTCATAATTATAGGCCAGTTAGCCTGACCTCAGTACCTGGCAAGATAATACCAGCCAGCATGGGTTTAGGAGGGGTAGGTTGTCTTTGACCAACCTGATCTCCTTTTATTACCAGGTGACCTGCCTGGTGGATGCGGGAAAGGCTGTGGATGTTGTATATTTGGACTTCAGCAAGGCCTTTGACACTGTCTCCCACAGCACACTCCTGGACAAGCTGGCAGCCCATGGCTTGGGCAGGAGTTGTCTTTGCTGGGTTAGGAACTGGCTGCACAGCCAGGCCCAGAGAGTGGTGGTGAACCGTGCTGCATCCAGCTGGGGGCTGGTCAGCAGTGGTGTCCCCCAGGGGTTTGTGCTGGGGCCAGTTCTGTTTGATATTTTTGTTGATGAGATGGATGAGGGGATTGAGTCTTTCATTAGTAAATTTGCAGACGACACTAAGCTGGGAGTGTGTGTCCATCTGTTGGAATGTAGGATGGCTCTGCAGAGAGACCTGGAATAGTTGGATGGATGGGAATAGTCTAACAAGATGAAGTTTAACAAGTCCAAGTGCCAAGTCCTGCATTTTGGCCACAATAACCCCCTGCAGTGTTATAGGCGGGGGATGGTGTGGCTGGACAGTGCCCAGGCAGAAAGGGACCAGGGGGTGCTGGTGACAGCAGCTGAACATGAGCCAGCAGTGTGCTCTGGTGGCCAAGAAGGCCCATGGCTCCTGGCCTGTATCAGGAACAGAGTGGCCAGCAGGAGCAGGGAGGTCATTCTTCCCCTATACTCGGCACTGGTGAGGACACACCTTGAGTGCTGTGCCCAGTCCTGGGCCCTCAGTTTGGGAAGGACGTTGAGACACCTGAGCACATCCAGAGGAGGCAATGAGGCTGGTGAGAGGCTTGGAACACAAACCCTGGGAGGAACAGCTGAGGGAGCTGGGGGTGTTTAGCCTGGAGAAAAGGAGACTTGGAGGTGACCTTATCACTCTCTACAGCTTCCTGAAGGGTGGCTGTAGTCAGGTGGGGGGTGGTCTCTTCCTCCAGGCAGCAACTGAGAGAATGAGAGGTCACAGTCTCAAGCTGTGCCAAGGGAAATATAGATTGGATATTAGGAAAGAAGTTTTTCATGGAAAGAGTGATCAAGTACTGGAATGGTCTGCCTGGGGAGGTGGTGGAGTCACCATCCCAGGTTGTATTAAAGAAAAGAATGGATGTGGCACTCAGTGCCATGGTTTAGTTGACATGTCAGGGAACGGTTTGGTCTCAATGATCTTGAAGGTCTCCTCCAACCTTATGATTCTGTGATTCTTCCGGAGAGGAGGACAGATGAAAAGTATCTGGCAAAAATCCTGAGGGATTTTTGTTACTCTTGTTACTTTTCGTCAGGTTCTGGGGCTTTGTTCTTTACTTCAGATGGGTTAAGGATATTGAAGCAAAGACAAGGAGGGGAAATTAACTGTATCAGTTTGTCATCCTTTATCAAAAGGATGCTGTATCATCCTTTTGTATTGTGCATTTCATGTGATTTTGGCTGGATTTAATGAAAGATCAACCCACGACTTCAGAGCACAAATTGGTATTTGTGCTCTGAAGTCGTGGGTTGAGCTTTCATTAAATGAAAGATTGGCAAAAAAGGGACTGTGCCTTTAGGTTATTAAAGAATGCTCCCTAGGCCACTTCACAGACCCTCATGCAGAGAGAACTACAGCAAGAGCATCATAAAACTACCTAGCTCTGTACCACTGGAATAGGCATTTGTTGTATCCTGATTTAATTTTTAAAACATACTATGCTGCTTTTGCCTCCAGTGGCCTGATTCTGCACCTGTAAGCAGGTGGCAAAGTGTCATCCACTCCAGGTGGAAATAACTCTGATTTCCTGATTCTTTGTAGAAGTAATTTCTCCCAATATGTAATTTTAAAACTTTCTCACCAAAGAACTTTTAAACTTTGTTCCTACATTGCACTGTAAATATCAAAAAATGTGAAAAGATGTAACAGAAGCACCAAAATTTGCAGTGTCCTCTTTTCAAAAATGGAATAAAGTTCCTCACCAGGGTATCCCAATCATATCCCACACAAATATTAATCAGTGGGTATTGGCTAAGGGACATTAAGTTAGCCAGATACCAAGAGGTTACTGCAATTTCAAGAACTTGTCAATGATCTAAGAACAGGAGCAAAAATCATGTCTTTCACGGGCAGGAAGGCCCAGTATCTTGAAACTAAGCATGGTTTTTTGGTGTGTGAGAAACTGCAGTTTGAAAAATATCTGAAATGCAGTCTGTTTCAAACAAGTGGAACCACTAGGAAAAATGCTTTAAATTAATGTCTCCAAGGGTTGTACAGTCTCTAAACCACTAACTTGGTATCCTTGTTAAAGGGTGGGGAGTAGGGGATATGGAGGTTGCTTGAAGCAGAAAAAGCAGTAGCAGATAACATAAACTTGAATGTCAATGCAAAAAAGAGATAAAGAACAAAGAAAATTCTGTGAAGCTTAATATATAATATATGTTTTGGAAAATTCTGTTGGGGATAAACACCAGTGTCAAGGGTTACAGAAAAAAAGATATAGCTGTTTATTTGGATTTTAGCTTTGTATCCTAATAAAGTTTTGATTGGTAAAAATTTCCCTTTCCTCCTGTTATAGCTTTACATAAGTTTAATGGACTACCACAGCAATTTTGAAGAACTGACACTGCATGAAAGTGTCTCTTGCCCTCGTTGAGAAATACTTTTTTGTGTTTACCTGCCAGCCCTGCAGCCACTGTGAATTTTTGTGGAAACCTATAGCATTCAGTTGAAAAAAACTAAATTCCTTCCTCTGGACAGACTTCCTCCACCTGTGTATATGCACATAGACTGAGATATCTTCAAACAAACAAAAAAAATTACTATAGGACTGGGAATTACTTTCAGAAAGTATTTGGCTTTTGCTTGCATTACTTCAAATAAAGTTCAGAAGAGCCACATATCATTGCAAACATCTACCATTAAGTGAAGAGAATAGCAGGGTATTTTTAAAGTGGATGATGAATCCTAGAGTGCCTACACATTATAATTTCATAAACTTCACATAAAATATTTAAATCCAGTCATTAACGGAGACAGACTATCAAACTAGAGCAATTCTGCTATAGCTATAAGGATACATGGAATTATCTGGGATAAAAGAGTTACAAAACCAGTGGTAACCATATTTTAGCCCTTCTCATATTTTGTTTCATTTCATCTACCACTGCATTTCCAAGGTTCTGATGAAACTCTAAGCAGATATATTTATAAATTATCAGCCATTAAAAAGGAAAATAAATATGCCTTCAAAAGAGAAATACAAGTATTTTTCCTGAGAGGTTCTGTCAGACTTCAGTAAGCAGATAAAACCATTGTTGTGAACTAGGTTTTCCTATTTGAATCAAAGGTGGAAAACACCCACAATAAAGACCCTCAGACATTGGTAGTTTATCATCCATAAATGCAGAAATCTCAAGTGGAAAGAATGTGAATAAATGTCTTTAATAAATGGCTGCCTAAAATTAGTTCTCTGAGTATGTGCAGAGTATTTAATTAATTGCTGTATTTTCAAAGTTGCTGAGCAACAATTACATGCTCTTAACTTCTGTGTAAACCATTTAGACAAGGCATAAAAATGTAATAACTTAATCTATTTTGTTTCGCAGAAAGTCTTGGTGGTTTTACATATGTTTCAAGTTTTTACAGAAACATTTAAAAATATGGCAATAAATACTGTTAACTGGTATGACTTGCTGTGTTATCTAAAACTTGCTTGTTGTTTTTACACTGTGCAAGAGTGAAAGAAACAGATCAAACAGCAGTCAGAAACTCGGCTGTACCTTTCTTGAGGCTCTTACCTAATTTGTGCCTGCTCACTGATGTTTTCTTTTCAGTGCTTCACCTATTAATATCCTCCAGATAGAGGCCAAGTTCCAGGGTTTGGGGTTTTTTAAATGTATACAGACCAGAGGAATCCCACATATTTAGACTTCATTGATTCAGACCCACTCAGATGACTGTTGTCATTGCAAGGAGGTCTGTGATTAAAATATTCCCTTAAAATAGTTTTTTTTGTCTTGCTTCCATCCCAAGTACCGAGTTTTGAAGGAAAAATCATATGCATCACTGGTGACTTTTTTGTCTCAATGGGAATAGAATGCCCACTCAGTAAGTACTTTCACATATAACAGATGTATATCTGTTTAGATAAATTTGTTGGGCTCAGGAGTTGACAATCCCCATTATCAGTTAGCAAGATTTACTAAGCAGAAAATGTAGCAGGACTGCTGTGTAAATTTGCAGCTAAATCTCTGGTGACAAGAACAACCCTGGGAAGAACTATATTGTGATTTAATACAGAGTATCATCATTCCTGGCTGGTTTATTTTCTAATTATTATTCATATATACATGATGTGACATTATTTTAAAAGGATACATCTATGGTCTAATACTCAAGAAATTTACACTTCACTATGCAGAAGTCAGTACTCTTCATAATGTCTGACTACTGGCAAATACTGAGGGGAACACAGCATGGAGCACACTCTATGGAAGGAAAACAGCATCACAGCCTCTGGATGAGTAAGGCTGGTAATATTAGAAAGGAATATTCCATCAGTTAATTGCTACTATGACTTTCTTCATCAATGATTTGACTGCATTTGTCCTTGATAGTATAAATTTTGTAGTGCATTCCCAGAAATCAATGCAATGTAAGTACAAGTTATGTAAGTTATTAAAAAAAAAAAAGATTCAATTGTGAGACCGTTGGAAGTAGAAAGCAAATTCAGCAGAAAAGTTCCAAAAATTTATTTCAAATTAACACACTTGCATTTTCTTGCTTTGCCTTGTTTTTCCCATGCACCTTTCCCTTCTACTCACCCTTTCCCTTTTCCTTTTTCTTGCCCTTCTCCTTCCCTTCTACCTTTTACTTCCCGCTTCCACTCTTTCCTTTTCCTTTTCCTTTTCCTTTTCCTTTTCCTTTTCCTTTTCC
>QUSF01000029.1:1593699-1622546 GCA_003676055.1 Chloebia gouldiae
TCCTTTTCCTTTTCCTTTTCCTTTTCCTTTTCCTTTTCCTTTTCCTTCTTTTCCTTTTCCTTTTCCTTTTCTCCTTTTTTCTGTTTTCTTGAAAGTACTTTCTACAGAATAAGTTAAGCCTCAGAGAGCTCTCAGGAAAATGCATTTCCAAAATGACTGAACTAAAAATGTAGACATAAATAAGAAAAAAGGAAGGTAAAGGAAATGGAAAGAAGAGACCAGCAGCAAATGAGTGACATTAGATATTAAAACTTTGATATTATCTTGCTTTGTCATGAGAAGAATTTGAGCACTTAAATTCACTTTTGGCATACCTGTAGGTTCATAAATTTCTAAGCAGGTACTCTTTTTCCAGCTTTTCCTTTCTTCTCAGCATTCTCACATGTGTTTAACCCAAGGAAGAAAAGCAACACTGGTACATATTTAATATCTGCAAATCTACAGAAAAACTTAATGTAATATTAAAAATATATTGCCATCCATGGTCACTAATAATCCATAGAGAACTCTACTGGATAATCATCTTTTCAAGGTTTCAGTCCATATCATGATTCTTACCACAAAAAAATTGTTCTTGTAAGTGAGCCTCCACTATCTTTTTCAATTGCTTCTATCTAGATTTGTCAATTAAGTTCTAAGATGACATTTAGGAATAGTCAGTCATTTGGAGTAGCACATCTGCCATATAGGATGCTTGTACTTTTGCAGAAGAGAAAATTTCATTTAGGTGGATATGGAATTGCAGGAAGAGCTGTGGCTTACAGACATATTTTATGACATGTATGGGGTCCTTGCCCCCATATGCATCAGTGATTGAAAAAGCTGTGTAAATAACAGTTAACTAGCAATTAAAAATTACAGACGTTCATTGTATTTTTCAATTATTTGGTGAGTTCCCAAATCTCTTGTATAGTAAAACAAGCAGTCATTCAGCACAGCTGTGCAAACTGAAGCTGGTTATTAGCATCCAAATGACTGCGATAGATCCATTTTACTTCAGAAATTCTTTTATTCAGCACTGCTCCAGAGAATTTTATTGATTTATTTATTTATAACCACATAAATAATTTAACTAATAATTGTAAGTCTCCATCTTCCCTTCTAAACCTCAAGTACAATAAGTTCCATGGCTAATCTTAGATAATTCTTCTCTCCTAGAGAATATAATTACCATGTCTAGCATTATTCCTATTATTAAATCTGTTTCTAAACTTCTCCAAAAAGGAGAAGAGTGAATGAAAATTCAAATTAATACAATACTGTAGATCACAGCAAAATTATATTGATATAGAGGGAAATGTATTTGTGCATCACTGGCTAAAATTGTTTTCTCACTGTTTGTTTAGAAAAAGGGCAAGGATTACCTGATAGGAAAACTAAGTACATTTAACTTTGATTAATTTATTTTCTGTATGTTTTAAATTAGGCTGTTTGAAAAAGGAACAGAAATGTAACATGCCATTCTAAATGTCTCTAGATGCCTAGGCAAACTATTTACAAGATTACTGTGCATACAACAAGCTTTTTTGAGTTACCATCACATTTTCACTTACCATCACAAAACTCTTCATTTCAAATCTTATTTCATACAATTAGAGCTCTGCAATAAAACATTAACTTTACTTCAAGAACCTTCCCAGCATTGTCTTTCCCTAGGAAGAAAAGTCCTATAACCTACATTTATGCTAGTCTGAGTCTAGTTTTCTAGTCCTCTGAAGGAGGACTAAAGTAAATGGCAAGTACACTCATGTCATTACTATTAGTAGAGAAATGGGATCACTTATTACAATGTCAAGCAGAGATAGTGAAATTGAAATTCAGTTCTCAATCTGCTCCACCAGTATACACAATTCAAACAAGACCCGGCAGCCTGGCTCACTCGGGGCACATTCCTGCAACTGTGGTGCCAGAGCTGGAAACAGCAAAAGAGGGAGAACAGATCTCACTACACCCCACCAGCCTCACATCCTGCATAACTGATTTTTTTCAAGAGGACGAAGTGGCTTTCAACCAGCCCTTGCACAGGCCAGTTCCAAAAATTCAGGGTACAGAAAACATTTGTGTGCTTGAAAATAAATGTGTACCCTGATAATTGCTGGTTGTGAAGGAAGGTTTCCAAAATAAAAAAAAAATAGTAATTGTCAGGGAGATGGACAAGTGACCTGAAATGCAAGTTGGATCAGATGCGAGAGTGGAAGTATTGTATTAGTCCTGTCCCACACAGAAGAACAACATGCACCATAGGAGATCTCATTATGACAGCCTGTGGAAAAGCTCTGTCATCTAATGGAAATCTCTGAATCCATAAGGCAAATGTAAGATTTCAAACAAGACTGTTAAACTTTACCCATTCTATGCAGTTTTGTGTCCGGAGTGTGGACTCCACCGAAATTTTAAATCACCTCTGGCATTACAATGGCAGACCCCACAAGCTTCTTGAGGCAAGTAAATCTTGTGGTAACACCCACAATGTTATCTAAAGGCATAACATGCAGCTAACAGTAGCTAGGAATGACTAACGGAAGAACTTAACTGTCAATTTTTGTTTTATACACAATGGTAGAGCTGAAAGTACACTTTCTCTCATTAAAGGAAAAATTGCAGAATTTAACACATAACAAAATATGTGGTTCTATCAACCACAGTTGAACTATCTTCCCAGTATGGTCATCTGTCAAAAGCAAAATCATGATCAGCTAAAATGAAGTAAAAGCATTTTTTAAAAAATTCATAATTAAGAACAAGGACAAGTAGCAACACAAAATTCACAATAAACAAACTACACAGGGATTTTTCCTTTTAGTAGAGGAACAGGTCCAACATAGCATCATAGCAGAGAAATGTAAACATTTGTGGAACTGAAGAAAAACAAAGAATGTTCAGAACCAGTATAACTCAAACCACTGCAGGCACAGCTGGACACCAAGAGACTCAGGACAAGAATCAGATAAGACCAGAGACCTTGGGTAGCAAAAGCTGTGACAGGACAAATCCCCATACTGAGGCCAGGCAGGTAGTATCAGACAAAACAGAAGACACATACAAGAAAGCACTAAATTCAAGAAGTGACTGGAAGATGAGATAAATGGATCTACATTGGAAACAGAAATTGAAGCAAGCACTGCAGTGATAAGAAAGTACCGTATTTGGGAGAAGTGAAACTCTGTGGAAATTTCAAAGGAAGAAATGGACTAGTCAAAAGCAGTGAGAGAAAAACTCTTACAAATTCATGCAACCAAAAAGCCTCAAACCTCACCATGTCAATAAAGCAGATAAGGCACAGCATTCTTGAGAAGCCTTCAACAAGCACCACTCAGCATCAGACTCTGAGAAAATAAGGAACAGACTGCAGTTAACTTAATGACAATATGGATTCAGGAAAAAATCAGAAGCACAGACTGCAAATGAACTGCTGAAAGCAGAAAAGCAATAGACAGAAATGCATCAGCAGAAGACATAGCAAAAAGCATTTTCTATAGCTCACGCATGTTGTTAAAGCTGTTCAGAGAAGGGAAAAGAAATCCCTCCAAATGGTACCAGCTTTGAATCATTACCAGAATATTCCAACAAGAGCTTTGCAATTACTGTAGCAACTGCAAATGTGGCTCCACCTTATAAAGTCTTTTGTAAGGTAAAACTGCAAAGAAAAGCAGAAAAGGTAGATGCAAAGCTGAGAGAGGATACAGAGATCACAGGTAGGCCAGTTATTCACCCCAAGGGTTCACCCACAGCAGAACCATGGAACACAGTTGCCACTTCACATCTTCAGGGTTGCTGACCTCAAAAAAACATTTTACAGCCATCCCCAAATCTCTTTTTGGAATATCAAATACCACAAAACCAGAAAATTCCTGAAGTTAAACAGTTTCATTATCATATGAATCAAATACATTTCATAAGCACAAGAAAATGGAAAACAATTGCAGGAAATTTTAAATGTGTACAACATAACAAAGGCATGTGAGGAGAATCATCTCTCTGACTTGTCCCTGAAATTCTTTCATGCAACTTAAATGCCTTTACTTCCATCTTAGACAAAAACATGCTATATCAACTTTTTACAGCTCAGAAGTAGTAACAGGAAGGGTCTAATGATACCCTGCTTCCAGGTTTCCTAAGTCATTTTATTTTGATAGTCTGCATCCAGTTTGTCATTACAGTTATTCTCAGCCTGCCAGCTGAGCTGCGGGTTTTTTCAGTGTGTAGTTACCTGCTTTATCACCAAAGGAAATGAAAAACAAATGATATTAAATAGGCAAAGGTTGGCTATTGCATGTATCAAACTTTGTGGCAAAACTGAATATTCAGCAGTTAACTGACTTTGATTCTTACAATATCCATCAGAGGCTGCTAGTATTAGGATATACCTTAAAGACAAGTACAGATCACAATACAGAGAAAAACTTCAGTGTGTACAAATTCACTATATCCAGATATATCTCATCGTGCACTTCTGCATTTTTGTAAAATAGAGAAAGAGACAAAAATAATGGTGAATTATTTAGCTGAAATCTATTGATGACATTTGATGATCACTGAAAATTTCCCTGCAGTCTCCACACATTTTATATTACATTACCCTTTTATCATATTCATTATCAAGGGCAAGTGGAAAATAAAAATTAATGTAAAATAACCTGATCCCATCTTTTCAGGAACATAGGTAACTGTTTTGAGTTTGCCAAACTAACACTGTAGAAAGATCTTCTCTGCCTTTTCTAACTATAATAACCACATGTATAATTTCTCTCTGGAACTCTCATCTATACATTATAAAGTACTCGCAATGAGTATTGCAGTGGCTTGGAACAGAAAAAAACTCAATGAACCCTTTACAAGCCAAGAAGCACTAATATGGCCAAGCTGTAAGCCAGGAAATGAAGCAAAGAAATATAAAATCACTGGTCCTCAGGCAGCTGAAGAGGTTAAACGCACAAAGGACCTACATCCGGCTCCTTCAAACATAGGACTATCAGTCTGGCTTCTAACTCCCCCAGCCTTCTCCTTTCTTTGAAGCGTCTGACAGAAAACTGCTGGTCCTTGTTAGGTGATTTACTGCTCTCCTCAAGCCTGGCATCTGCATCAAAAACTTAAATAAGGACAACTCAGCTCAGAGTCCACATAAATGGCCAGCAGCTGCCAGAGGTTCCCAGCAAGTACCAAATAGGGACAGATTTGCACCAATGCAGAACAACGACAAGTCTCTGTATTGTGTTAGGAGTTTCCTTATCAGCTGTTACGTGCACCAAAGTGCCATGCGCTGCAATACCACTGCATTTTATCTAGCTGCATTTTTCCTTCAGGCAAGCATAGCTGGGAGCATCTTTTACCCAGCATTCAAAAATACTATAATACTTTGAGAGGCCATATATAAGAATATTTGTAATTAGCATTATACTTAATAGCGCACTATTATGGGTGCACTTACATAGGGGTGCAAGGTATTACTTAGTGCACATTATTAAAGGTGTAGCAAAATTCTAGGTGGATTAAAGATCAGGATAACATTTCCCTCACTCTGTATTTACTTGGTGCAGTAGGTATTCTGGTTAAATTATCCTTTCTGGTGTTGCTGAGTCTGACAAGAATGTGAGCTTTTGCATATTTGTTTGCATGAATTATATTTATGATAAATGTTTCCTTTCCTCACAACACTGGAAAGCTGAACTAATATTCATTGGAAGGTAATAGGGACAAATAGCACAAAATATTTTAGAATGCTAATTTAATGCACAGCTGCATATGTGCATATGTGTTTTTGTCCCTGAAAGGTCCTTTGTTTTCAAGTTCCAAATACTTTGAAATAGGAAAGTACAGTTTCACAACAGCAGTTTGCCTATTGCAAGACTGTGATTTGTGTGTGCCATCCTGTCAGCATGGAGCCTGTTGAAATAAATACAACACAACAGACCTTGATGAAAGCTCAGAAAGGACTTTATCAAGGTAAAATGAGCAAATGTACCATAATCTCTGACTACCTTTTTTATTATTATTAAAACGTGATTAATTGTTTTTCATCTTTTTGAAGGCAGTGAATTTTCCTAAGAATTTCTATGTTATATAAATTAAGGTTCATCAGGGAACCCTTAGCTAATGGAAAGATGAAAACAGGGCAAAATAGGCAAAATAGATTTATTTTATAGCAGCATACGTGCACATAAACACACTAGTTTCATGACCCGATTTTATTTTCCTGAACACTTGACAAGCATCATAATACAAAGAAAGTAAAAGTGATAGAGCCCAAGGCTTTTATTTTGAGGGAAAAAATCATACACCTAAATTTTACAAAACATGTGCTACTTACAGTCTTTTCCTCCTTTATTATCTTATAAGACACTGATGCTTGAGTTTAAATTTTTGGTGCAGAAACAGGCACAGAAACAAGAGTTTTGACTAGGCATAGCCATCAGTGTGGTTTTGGTGCATTATCAAGGAGAAAAAAAGCTATGAATTCCATCTGCTGGAGAAGGGCTTGCCAGGCCAAGCGTCAATGATTCCTCACAACAGATTTGGGCTGGGTAACAAATATGTGAGACTGCATACCACAGCAATTTTTCCCTTCAGCTCTGTCAGCAGAAGTAGGAGTCAATGATTATTTTGAGGGAATTGGTCCATTCCCCTTCTTTTTCAGTGCTTTTCTACAAATTCAGTATTATGCAATGAAAGTTCAACATCCCTGCTTTTATGCAAGGGGAGTGAATTTGTTAAGTAATAAGAAGAAAAAAGAAAATGCAACAAAATATATTCTTTTGATTGTGGTTGGGATATGAAGATATGAACAGCTCCTCTATTCATCACAGTACATTTCTGTTGACATAGGTCTGTCATCCCACCAGGGTGAGAACCCCACAGAGAACAAGTTTCTCTGCAGCAACTGTATTAGAACTGGTCCAGGATGCAATGAGTTCAGTACTCTGTGAAAGCCATTCTAGGACATGCTGCTTTCTTTAGGACTGGAATGAAAGGCACCATGCTGAAAATTTCCAGGAGGGTTGAATTACTTTGATTTAGTCAGCCAGAGTCCTTTCAAATTGATAGAGAAATCAGGCTTTTGCAGAGAAAGATAAATTCAAATACCTGTCATAGGATGGGACAAACAGCCCTGTAGGATATTGTCTAAAGAGAGTAAGTAAGTGTCTGCTATGTAAATTGCTTAACTGATTTCAGCTACTGAGGTAGTACTTTAAAACAAATCCTACTCTACCAATCATTCTCTCATTGAAATCAACATGAATTTTGTGGAGCTGACTGTAAGTCATATATCATTTTTTGACTAGCCTAAAGGTATTGTTAAGTATCCTTACTGGATAAATGACTTTATTAATTTCATCTTTATAAAGATACTTTGCTGTCTCAGAGAATGAGGACAAAGGACTCAGCAGCCAGTGCTCCATGGGGATAGTTATGGCATCACAATTAATGCAGGAATTTGAGGTTCCTGCTTACCCTTACTGCCTTGGTGATAGAACAGTAGATTTGGACATGCATCCATTCTCTAGCAGTAAATTCATATTCATTCAGTGAGAGGAAAGAGACAAAATCCAGGCACGTTGCTGAATTAAGAAAGATTCAGGTTTACGTCTCATCTCTAAACTTGACTGACCTGGGCCTTAGTGCTTCTGACATTTATTACCCAGAGCAGCCCTCTCTTCCTATCTCTCCCCCCTAAATGGCCTCGAGGTCCCTCCCCACTAAATCCAGTCTGGATCATCCAAGTCTTTCCAACTAACTAATATGATTCAGCAAAAATTCATTGAAACATTCCTCTTTCCCTTCATATAACTATGGACAAAAGACTAACTAGCCCAAAGAAGCTAATAGCTACATTTGGTAATTTCAGCACTGATCCTATACAGGGATTTGAAAACAGGAATATAGAGGACTCTCTTGATTTGAGCACACAGTAAGAGATGAGAGGAAGGAGTGATCAGTACATTTCAGCTGTTTTCTGAAGAGCAGCAGAGTCTGAATCTCCTCCTGATTTGCTGTGGTGATTGCTTCCCCAGCAGGAGGTCTCAAGAGTTGTATAAGATTCGATGAAGCCCCCAGACAGAGGTGAAAGTCAACCTCCCTTGAATTAAAAGTGGAAAAAGAGTGGGTCATAACAGCTACCAATAATAAAAAAAAGGAAAAAAAAAACTCCAAAGGAGCAAGAAGATAGATGAAAAATGAGAGGAAAGGTAAGATTATCTGTCTTGGGGATATGAAGCAGTATATTAATCTTAGCTAAGCTAAGTCAGAACAGACAACTTGTTCAGCCTACAAATTAGCCTCATGTTTTTTCTGATGATTGATGCAGCTCTGCTGCTATCCCAGTCAACTATCCAACATCTGCCTCTCATCTCCCATTTAGGTTAGTTTGAGCTTTCTAGTACAGATACTGCACCAAGACTGTCCTAAAATTAATCTGTCCAAGGATAAAAGTAGCTTATTGAAAGTTTTTTCAGTCATAGAGATTCACTGAAAGAAGCCAGTTCCATTTCTTTACATATTTAAGAGAGCTAGAAACAGGATGCTGCCTAAGGCAAATAGCAGATCAGAGCTAGGTCATGCAGAGGTAGATTTCATTTACTGTAAGAAGACACACCAACCTTTGAATTTTATGGCATATGTATTTTAGCCAAGAAAAAGTATGAAACAAGAGTTCCAAATCCAGTACTTGAAGGTATAATTTACTTCCTTTTAGACAATCATTTGGATTAAAGGCAAAGATGTTATTTGCTTACGCTGTGACAAAAAAATATCTTCAAATATGATTTAGTAATTACACAGAAATAAAAAGAAAATCGGTACACAATTTTTATATGATTGCCATTGTAGTAGAAGCAAAGAGCTCTGTGAGGTCTTCTCCTTTCATTATCAAAATTGCATTAAGAATTTTAAAAATCATATGAGATCAAGTGCTGAGTATGTAATATCATTCATTTAAAGCAGTTCTTATTACAAGAGTCCACATTCTTATTACCTCTACAGTTGAGTGAAAAACAGACATATCATTGAAGGATAACTTTAAAATATTTTTATGTGAGCAATTTTTTCTTCTGCTTTACAAAATCCATCCTTTTTGACCTAGAAATACAGAAAAGACTTCCAAAATTTTACAGAGCTTTGTGACAACAAAGCTGAAGAGACCCTTTATATCTTTTTACTGTACATATGATTAAGTGGTTAGCATTCTCCACCAGTGACTACTTTTTAACTGATCTATAGTTTGTAAAAGAAGTCACAAAGTGTCCAACTAACTACCATGACACTTTGAATATATATATATATATATATGGACACATTCTCATGCTTCAATTTTTGTGCCAGCTGCTTATTTTGTTATTGGCTGTTTAACGACTGTGACTCTTAGTTTAGATCTTTTCATTCCCTCCCCTATAAAAGACATGTGTCTTTTAAGACAAACTTGAAGTACAGATTTTTCTTTCTCTTTCACTACCTTAACTTAGTCCTTTCCAGTGAGATGTTTCTGTCAGCATCATGAACTTTCATCAGACAAAGTTTGTCTGTAAAACTTTGCAAGGAGATGTGGCTGGGTTATAGCCTATGAGAAACCAAGGTATCTAAAAATTTCAAACAGCAGAGGCTAGAGCAGAATATAAGTCTGAATTTGCATGTGCTTTCCTGAGAACACTGTTGCTAATGATGCAGTTTTGGTGGTTTTTTTAGCCAGTCATCCATTTTTTCTAACTGCATGCAAGTCATTAAAAGTACTCAGAAGTGAAGCAAAAGCCATAATCCAAAGAACATCTAGTAGAAAGGAAATTATGGGCAGCCAGACTACATTAAATACAGCTTCACTTCTTGTCCAAGTAATTCTCTTTATTCTTTTTTCCCTGTCATTGTAGCATCTTTTACTGCCTTTCTAAATCTCTTACAAATTTAAAATCTTTAATAGTATATTAAGTTCTTTACATATTTTTAAGTATTTCAAATTAATCCTTGTTTGTAAAAGAAAAAATTGTCTTTAAAAGGAGAAGAAAAAAAAAAACTTGAGTGAATCATTTAACAGAGAAAATAACACAATTTTTTTGTGGAATAATTTTAACACAGAAGCAGCATAATTGGGACTGTGAGGAGTGTAAGAAGGTATGTAAAAAAAAATAATGGGTTATCTCCTGACTAACACAAATGAGAAAAAGCCAGGTGAAATCAGAAGAGCCACTTCCACCAGGTCTCCCACACTAGCCACTGTTATGAAAGTCTGTAGGCTAATCATTAAAATAGTTGATACAGGAGTTCCCTAAAATAAAGTAGCATCTGATCTTGAATAAAATGTTGCAAAATGTTGCCTGAGGAACAAGAAACAACTGGGGCTTTGTTTGTGTGTTGCCTTGTGTGACAGCTAACATTCACTCCCAAATACTACATGAGCTGAAGTTAGCTAATGGCAAAAAGAGCATTCATTTTAAGAGCAGCACTAATTTTTAAAATGGTAAGATGAAGGCTTGGTCTTACTTGTATATATTAGGTTACACTTGTCTCCGACCGTGAAAGACAAGTGGGGGGTAGCACAGAGAAGACAGATTTCATCAAAAGATGATTGCTCTGAGAGACACAATCTTTCAGAGCGATGCTCATTTAGACCTTGAAAGACAGCATCCCTTCCAGCGCCACTTTGCAGCCACAGTACCACACTCCCACAGCTAAATCAGAGGCCAGTTGATTAAGATGTTTACTGACTAATGAGAAAACCATTAGGAAATTGGTAGAGAATTAAAAGAATAAATTATCTTGGCAAAATAACAATTATATAATAATGCAGCCTATTATGCTTGACTATAAAGCTATTAATTACAGCTTTTAAATCTAATTAATCACATACCTGAGCACTACTCAATCTTAGTTCTGTTAGAATGGAAATACAAATCTATTTCCCTCTGCAACTCTGGACAGCATGTCTGTGGAGCAGGATGACCCCTCAGCATTTTGATAAGCCAAGGCGTGCAAGCCAGCATTATTGGCTGCCTGTTGGTATCTACATTCCTGCTGAGCAAAGATCCATTTTTTACTCTTTTTTCCCCATGTATAGTTTTAAAACTTATTCCCTATGCTTTTTGAGTTCAGACTTACATTTTTGCCACACTTCCATATTTGGTCTTCCTCCAAGTTCTTCCCAACAGCATGTTCCTATCTGACTTTTCTTTATTTTCTCCAGATTTGCTACAGTACCAAAAGTATTTTCTAGCATCTTTTCCCAGACAATGTTGGCAGTATTATTTCAGTATGAGTGGCTTTGTGCTCAAAGTTCTCTCATCCTTGTCCATCCCATACTGACCAAATTTTGTTTGCCTCGTGGAGTTATTGAAAAAATACTTAAGCTTTAGTTTTAGCCCTGACTAGCTCCTGGTTAGAATGAGCAAGTTCTCACCATACACACCAAGTGTTTACATATCAGGGCAGCAGAGTAACTTGGTTTTCCCACTTCTGCCTTGGGCACACTTTGGTGCTGGTCCTTGGGAGGACCTTGACTGCTGTAACCCCCCAGCATTTAAAAGAAACAAAAATCTTAGCATATTTCAGTCACTGCTAGCAAGAAAAAAGATCACCATGGACAAAGCTGTGCACCTAATTCACATCTTAATTGCCATATTCTACAAGGCAAACTCAGGGTCTTTGCAGGATGTGAAGATGTGACGTTTCTCCCTCTCTCAGCCCCTAAATTATCAGGCTAGCCCAGAAATACAAGGCCTTGAGAGGGGGGAGACATCAGAAGATGGGCAAAGGTTGAAAAGAGGTTCTCACCCCAATGTGGTTGTCCAGGTCTTTTATTCCATGGTCTGAGAGGGAAGAGCGGGGAAAGAGAGAGTGAACAGGAAATGTCAGGGGTTTATCGAGGCTCTGGACAGGGAGGGTTTCTTGGCTCTCTGCCAACCCCGTTGGGGCATGAAGGAGGGGTCCAGGCTTATCTTGATCAGAGTCACAGGGATCCCGGGAATGGGGGAAAACATGGCCTGAGCGCAATGTAACAAAGGTGATCTTGAAAGACTGAAGATATTGTTTTCACTTTGAAGCCTGTTCTCCTGACAGGAATTTTCTCTTTTCTGTCAAAAGAGGTCACCAAATCAGTCTTTCTTCCACCATGTATTTTAATTTTTACCTGGATCAGTAGCTCACCAAAAAATTCTTTATGGGCTTCCTTTACTGTAAAGTTAGATGGTCAAATTTTACTTTGTTTGATTCAGGCTTTTATTTTCTGTTGAAATTATATTTCTTAAGCATACAGGCTTCTTTTTTTAAGATTTTAAAGTGCTCATTTCCCTAAGCCATCAGTAAATAACATTGCATTTCTCCATTGTCTGGCTTGCAAAGATTGAGTTTTTTAGTTTGAAACTCCCTTATGCCTAAACAATCCCTGAATTTCTTTTAACAGGCTTATCAAATTATCACATAATTGTATAGAAGGGATTTTTTTTTTTAAGAAAACAAACATCATTTGGCACTTTTTCTTTAAATTCAAGAGAACCTCTTGATGGACAGAACAAAACCGTATAATTAAAGCAGTCCCTTTTCTTGTGCAAACTCAGTTTAGGGCTGGAACAAATACTCATCTTGGAAATATGCACTATGTATTACACACTCTAACACACAGGACTTCTTCTTTTGTCCCCAGTAACTGCATCACACATGTAATCTCTGGCATATTTCTGGTTTGCGTGTTTTTTCAAATCTGCTGTAGAAGTAAGATATCCCATAGGTTTTGTATTGCAGCAATAAGTTATCTACCCTTCTCCCCAAAGTCCTGAATAACACGGAAGGGATTTATCTTGCTGTTCCAGAGAAGAGCTTTGTGGTCATACTGTGAAGTACACCATACCTGCATTCCACAGCCCATCCTTTGCTTAGGCAGGAGGTGTTGCTGGTGGCACTGGCTGTATCTAAACAAGAGGATGCAGGTTTCTCAGAGCCCAAATCCAGAAGCATGTGTCATCTGTGTCCAAGATATAAGGTGGAATTATTTCAGTTCTGTATACTACTGTTTTCTATGGAACAGATACAGTGGCTGCACGGGAACCTGTATATGCTTTAGAAAGTCTTCCATCTGAATCACTTGCAAAACTAAACCTGGAGGCACATACAGTCATAAGTTAGTACAAACTGAGTTTCTGGTTCTTGTATATCAGTTAGGATCATATTAGCAAGACAGGTCAGCCAGGACTTTGAGATCACTCTAGGCTACTTCCCCCAGGTACAGAAGGCTTTCAAGTTCAGCCAGATTCTGTTAAAAATTATTTAGGAAAATTCATCTTCTGAGGAAAATCAAAATCATTAGGTGAGGCTGTAGAAATAAAAAGTATTCACACAGAATTCTCCTGCCAGCATTATCTTTGTGAGCATATTTATTGCAGTAGATTTATTGCAGGTTTGAGCTGGATCTCAGTGGTCACTTTACTCTGGTGCCTAATTTTCCTGGCTGAGGCCTCCATGGCCTTTAATCCTCTTCTAATCTCCATTAACCTGTGACCACAAGAAATTCCCCTTGTCTGGACAGGTTCCATTTTTTAACTCTTGGGGGTGAGATATCCTCAGTAGGAAGGGAATGACTTGCAAAAGAGTTCCTCTTTATTCAATTGCATATACTAAGTCCAAAGCAGTTGAGAAGCAGACTTGACATACCACTGTTTAGACAGGAACCCATTTCAGGAACATTACTCTGTATGTATGCATTGCACTCTTCATTTCCAAAAGGACTCCTGTACAATCCAAAAATAAAAACCCTGGTGAAAATTAGGTTCAGAGTGAAAAGAAACACAGATAGACTCAGTTATTTAATTTATGGAGTGTTCTAGTTTAGGGCAAATTTGGGCAAAAAAACTCTGGAAGGAGCCCCCAGAAAACAAACCACCCATGCCCCCCCCTCCCCCACCCCCCACCCCACCTGGTTCAGGAAAAATTTCTCTGAGAGAAGTGGAAAAGAACCTGTTTATTTAACAAACCAAGCACTCCCCAGCATTAAAAAAAAAAAAATTAACAACACCAGATGACAACAAAACTCTTTCACCACTCTGAAGAGATGACAAATCCAGAAAGTCTCTCCTGGGAGTGGCAGCCTGGGTCCAGGCGCTGGGGATTGCTCTCTGGCACTGGGGATGGCTGCTGCAGATCACAAAGCACAGGCTCTCGGTGCTCCTCGGTGTTTCCCAGGTCCCAGTCCAGAGGAGGTTGGAATGATATTCAGGAAAAGGAAGGGGAAAAAAACAGTCCAGGGAAAGAATTGGACTGCCCCTGGACTGCTTAGCTAAACTAACTAAAAAGCAAAGGCAGAAGCAGAAGCAAGCAAAGCAAAGAAAGCAAAAGCCAGCAAGCAAAGCAAAGCAAGCCAGCCAACACTAGCCTCTTCTAGAGAACAGACAATGAGGGGAGGTGAACCAGCTGATAACAAGGCAAAACAGAGCTTTACTTTCAGAGTCAGTTCTGAAAGCACAGAACATAATATCAAACATAAACAGAACACACGACTGGGGATACCAGCATCATAACGTCACCCCATGACACTGAGACTTCTACATTAGCCCAGCAATTTCAGCGGTCTGCCCTTCATAAATATGCATGTGGTCCACAAGGAATTCTTCCACCATCCAGGGACAGTGCTGTAACACAACCTAATCTGCACTAACAATTCCTTTTTCCTAGCTAGTTCAGAATCACAGGGTCACAGAATGACTAAGGAAACAGAAAGTTTGTTCTCTGGAGTAACAATTCCATAAAGTACAAGGAAAAGCCTTCATAAATATTTACCGTCTTTTATATACTCTGGATATATAACCCACTTCTAATTATCCCAAAATTTAAGTTTACTCAAAGAGATTAGAAAGAAATAAATATTTGGTTCTAGCTTTTGGCCAAATGCAATTAAGATATGAAAGGCACACAGGTGAAAAGTCAATGGAAGAAAACCAATTTCATAGATTTATTAGAATTGAATCACCATCCCTGTGGGTATTAACAAGACATGCAAATATGGCACTTAGGAACATGCTTCAGTGGGGGACTTGGCAGTGTTTCATTAAGAATTTTTTGAGGAATACATCTGGAGCAGGTCTCTAAGCTACAGCAGCCACTGGGTGCAAGTCTGAGTCAAGAGGACATGAACCCCCAGCCCTTTCCATAACAAGGGGCATGAAGACCAGTGTCACTGGCCAGGGATTGGGCAGGTGAAGACATGGCAGGAGCTGAAGACTCAGGAAGAAGAGGAAGACTTAAGCTTGCTTAGACTGTGAGGGTATAAAAGCCCAGGGGTTTTTTTTTTTGGAGGTCCCTCCTTGGAGGACCCAGCTCAAGATATTATTGCACCCTGAATAAATTGCTTTATGGAACAAGATATCTGAGATTCTTCAAAGGGAAGTATAGTGTCAAACCAATAAGGAAACCTTGTCTGACTAAGTGAGCATGGGGGGGTGTAAAGAGTCAAGCAGGAACCCTTTGTCTCACTTGAGCTGCCCGCTGCAAAGGGGGACAGGAAGATCTTGACACATTTCTTAAAAGTAAGAATAGAGAAGTTTGTCTTGCAAACATTGAAGTGAAAGGGAATTTGCTAAGCTTTTCTCAGACTTGCTGCCAAAAAAAGTTATTATCTGAAAAGCAGTACATTTCAAATTTTAGAGTTCATGAGGTTTAGGTTTTGGGGGCTGGGGGGCATTGTTGTTTTGTTGTTTGGGATTTTTTTTCCCCAGACATAAGAATACACATATGGCTGAGAATACAAGGAGACAAATTGATAATACCAGGAATTCTGTACACAGGAATAGCTATATTTACTCTATTTTTGGAGAAGCTACCAGAGTCCACAGCAGTTACAAAGAGCAAATTTTCAACTTTCTTGTGCTCTTATTTATGCTCTAAGTTTTATTCATTTATTGGTCCCCACTGTGGAAGCAAGGAACAGATATGAAGGGGCAGTATAGCCTCAGGGCACCATGGAGAACTACAGACAGATGGAGACATAACTTCTCAAGTTTTACCCTAACACCTGCTCAGCTTTCCAGCAGAGTTGGAATAATTGGCCAGTCAGGAATTCAAAAGCACTGATATTACAATGAACAAAAAGCCAGCACTGTTCTTCCATCCCCAAAGCTGCCTATAAAATATTATTCTTATTAAAATATTTTCTATACCCATTGCAACTGACATGAAACAAAAGTGATCTCAGATAACACAAAGACAAAATACTGCAATCACCAGCTGTAATAACACCTGTAACAGCACCATTTTGAAGAAGAACAATTGTATACAAAGACATTATATTTCCTTCTAATGTTGGCTTTCCTCTTCAGACAATATATACCTTCTGCATGTTAAGTATGAATAGAGGAGCTATTGAGAAACACAAAGGAGGTGACATGAATTGTTAATATCCAGTTTTGTTCATCTGCCAGGAAAAAAATAATCTCAAAAAGTTTGAGAAAACACTTACCCTAGGTGCTAGTAAGGGCTATTTCAGCACATAATTTTGGGATTTATTCCCTTACTTTTTTATGAATTCTTTAAATGAGAAAGAATAAGGTTCCTTACATACTTATTTTTTCAACAACAGTGTAATTTCCAGTGGGAGACTAAGCTGATTAAAGACAAATATATTCGGTTACTACTAGCCCAAGGTAAATAAACACGGGGGCAACTGGCAGAAACTGATGCACTGAAGTTTCTCCTGAATATGAGGAAGAATGTCTTTATTGTGCAGGTGACCAGGAAGTGGGACAGATTACCCAGACAGGTTGTGGAGCCTCCACCACTGGAAATATTCAAGAACCATCTGGATGCAATCCTGTGTCATGTGTCTAGGAGCAAGGAGTTTGGACCAGATGACCTACTGTGGTCCCTTCCAACCTGACCCATTCCATCGTGCTGTGACAGTGTTCCCCAGTGTCACAGAAAACACTTTAATTGCACTCTTTTAATACATCTAACACCCCAGCTTTAGAATGGTTTCTCAGTCAGAAAAAAAAAATCCAGTGTTTTCTAAGAGTTTTAAAGCACACATTGTAAATAAAAATGTTGAAATAATAAAAAAGTTACAAAGGCAGATGATAATATAAAAGTTTGAAGACAAGCATTTGTGTTCCTATCATAGTTATTGATCAAAACAGGATTGAATTCACAGGTGAGGCATAAAAAAGAGAGCTCAGCTTCTGAAAGAGCAGACGGTGCACTAGAAATGTGGCTATACTATGATACAAAATAAAAATGCAGCTAAGTGCATCTAGTCTAGTGGACCCAAATAGTCTGTTCTCTTTAGGCTTTTTATTTGCTTTTCTTGGAAAAACACAAAGTCATGGACTGGATAGTACTTAAATTTTCAGATCCTCTCTAGTACAATTGTTTTGGAAACAACAAAACTTTCCTTAGAAAAAAAATACAATTTATTTAAGCAATACTTTAAAGGAAATACAGATTTTGACTAAAATGTCTCTGAGGACAAAATTTGTGAGAAAAACTGAGCCATTTCCTTTCTACATTAGATGAATCAAGAGAAAGCAAGAGAAGGGAATAGGACCTGCATGTCTTTTACTAAAAGAGAGCACTCTAGTCTCTTAAACTTTAAATCTTCTTGGTTAAACATCAACAAAGCTTCAGTAAGGGGGTAAAAAAGAGGTATCTTAGAAGATTTTGACATTTTTCCAATGAAAAATTGGGGGAAAGTATCTGTGGGATGCTGATCTGGTTTTATGGAGTTCTACACTCCACTCTGAAAGGATAAAATTACCAAGCATAAACCCAAAACTTACTTCTATTCCATTCACTATGTTCTTATTCTCCTGTCCTGTGTTTCCTGTGTCACCATTTTCTGTCACTTCTTCTCTGTCCACTACTTTCCCTTTCCAGTTTCCAGAGGAGCAGGGAGGGTATAACATTTTTTTTTGTCTCCAATGCTTTCTCCAGAAATAAAAAAAGTCACAATTTTACCATCTGATCTCTCAGTCTCCTCCTGGGCCAGATTCATCATTATAGGAGAGAGTAGAGAGGTGAAATTTTAGCATTGGCTTTCTCTCTTTGCAGCTCTTAATACAATCCATAAAGGATGGATAGATTAATTTGCTTGCAGAAAATCTCAATTCATTAGGATGCATTCAGAGCCATTAATCCAATTTTGGAGAGAAAAGTCTGCCCTGAAAGGTAAACAGGAAACAAAATGTATTTCCACTGGAGTAGGACAAGGAGCCAAAAAAAAAAAAAAGGTAAATATTTTATCCTTTGCCTCAAAATAAATTAGGTCAAGCTTTAAGAATTCTTGTATTATGCATTTATTTTTAATATATTTGGTACAAAAATAGAATCTTATCATCAGCAGCTTTGTGATGGCTAAAAAAATGGAGTGAAGTGTGCTTCCAGTAAAATATTTTGAGCAATTTGCAGTTAGCTGGTAGTATACCATTTTATTTATTGGATAGAATGCTAATCAGATTCATTGTACTTAAGGTCTAAGGATAACATAATTCATTGTGGAGATGCAGAAAATATATAAAATACCATTGAAAGATTTATTATTAAATTTTCTCAGCTGCTGATTTTACAATGAAATTTCTGAAACATCTTAGATCTCTGGGGAGAAAGCTGTCACTTTTGAAATATATGGTCAAGATGCAACTACGAGGCAAAGATTAACCACCTATAGAAGCTATAAATCAGCACATGGATAGATATTTCTGAAGAAAAAACAGTCTGGGCATAATTAATGATCAAGCTGGTCAAATGTCAGAAATTATTACAGGTCTAGATTTATAATGTGTGAGCTTCATATTCATCTGTATTCCTCTATGCATCTTCTAGATCCATTTTTTTAAATATAAAAAATGTCTATTAGAGCTGATGTAAGAGAAATTATTATATTTCTCTTTTTTTATATATTTATTATATATATTATATAATATATTATATATATTATATTTATTATATTATTATATATCACTATATACAATGATAGAAACATATTTATTTGAGCTATTAGAGTGTTTGTATGACTGGTTAATGAATTGTAGATTGTGAAAAAATATTATGCTTAAAGTATTAAGATACAACTTTAAAACATCTACAGACAAGGAAATTTCTGAATAAACTCAGCCTTACATTACAGAACTATAGCACACTCAGTGTTAGCTAAAGTGGCAAAAGTTATATGAGTTCAAAATCAGAGAAGGGTTATTTTGAGTGCTTTATCAAGACAGTTAACCTCTGCCACATCAACATGGAAAGAAACCTGCTTAAACAAGTATACAACTGGATAATGAACAGTTTTCCTTTTCATGGCCACCCTCACAGTGATACATGAAAAGTTAGAGAAATACGAATGTAATAACTCTACCTGACTATGTATGACTTAGTGAAACAGAAATGCATGAGTTATTACAGAAGGATTTATCTTGTATGGGTTTTCCTCACAAACCATAATTTACTATCAATACACAGTAGCTCACAGAGTACAGCCAAGTAATTGTGAAATCCTTCTTAGAAAGATAAGGATTTGGAAGTGTTAGTGGAAATGGTGATTCCAAGCTAATATTTTAGGTTTTTCCAAGGCAAAAACACAGGGAAAAAAAAACATTCTTAGAGAAAAACCGCTTTGCAATTCTATCCAGTGATATTGATCTCCTTCAAAATATACTGTGAGAGAGTTTATTTCCAAAAGTTTCTCTCTTTTCCTAAAAAGCAAATTTCTAACCACTGAAACACAAAAAACCTAGGAGTGAGAAAAAGTCCCAGCTGACTACAGGATAAACATTTTGGGAATCAAAGAAATATGATAGTGCAAACGCAGAAGAACCCAACATATATCTGTCTGCACCCCATGCAAAGAAACAGGTTTTAGGATGCTGTTCAGCTGATTCATAAAGATACATATTGGGTGTGTGCATCCTGCCAGCAGATTGGTGAGAAACACTTTTTCCATCTCATGCCTTCCAGGTCTTTCTGTAAATGTGCACTTGAGAAAGTGCACAGGGTGGGGGGCAGAGGTGAAGGGGAAGAGCTGCATGGGAAAGCTGTGCTGTGGAAGGCCCTACTGCACAATCTGACTGGGACAAACACCCTGCATCTGTAATTGTGCCTATCATTTCACTCACTGGTTCACATTTTCCATACACAACTGAAACATATTCGATGACAGGAAGCAAAATTTCCCCACAAAACCAACCATTTTTCTTCTGAAAAATAGATCACAGTGAAGGACAGGTGTTAAAAAACTCTTTCTAAGCATCGTGGCTTTTGCTTTCTTGTTGTTTATTCTCTGTGTCATGCCTCTGGCAAGCCTTCATGGCTTGTCTTCATGGTTCACACTTTCTCTACATCTGGGGATGTACCAGGGAAATGTGAAGATTTAAATATCATCATCCCCACATCTGTCTTCCAAACTGAGTACTCCCCTTGATACAGACCACTTGATTGCCATCTCTCACAATGACTGAAACCCCCTGTGTTTAATATTTTTCATGTGCTTGAATTTACCCTTTGTTATTACAAGTCTAAGTTTCAATTTTTTGGTTGAGGGAAATATTTTTGTTTGTTCTTATTAGCAATGCTACTATTTTGCTTCAGTGTAAGCATGAAAACAGCCTTCCTGCCAGCTTCCATGCTTTCAGTGAGAGATTTTGCAACACCTGGGGGCTTAAAGGGAGATAGCTTGGCCATACTACTGCTGGCTGTGAGAGATGGGGATGGGAGGAAATGTGTGATGCTGTGATCCTTCATTGTCCCTCTTTGCTCACAAATAACCCTTTCTGTGACAATGTGCAGTAATCTGACTTGAGTAAACTCCTACTGACTGCTTCAAGCTCCCAGAGCACTCAAGTTTCTGCCAAATATGAAGAAATGTCCCCTTTCTTATTCAGCATTTTTATCCACAACATGTTTATTGTAACAACAAGGAAGACTTTTTTCTCTGTGACTCCTTTTTTTGACTCCTTTTTTCCCTCATTGTTCAAGTCCATGGGCCCATCCAAGCACCAGAGAAGAACAGCCCTTTGTATTATGCTGTTCTGGTCTTTGCCTCAAAGGGCTTCAGGTTCTATGGGTCAGGCACTGCATGGTTTTTGTTGTGTTACAGTCTAACATGCCAGACTGTCATATCCCAGGAATACCTCCTGGACATTGCTGCAGAGCTAATACCCTCAAGTAATAGAACAAATTTTGCTTTCTCTCTGCCTCTGCCTGGGTTCTTCTGTTCTTAAGTCAGGACAACGCAGGTTTTGGTCCACTGAGAGACCACTGCCTAGGGCCTGAAGGTGGTGTCAATTTATTTAATATTTATATAATATTTATATAATATTTCTGATAAAACATAAATTCACTAGTTTAGCATAAAAAATCCTTATACCTTAAATTAATTCATTCATTAAAACAACAACAAAAAAATAACTGACTAGTTTTACTAGAATTACAGAAACTATGGAAATAATTAATAATATTAATTTTTTTAATTACAAAATGGAGACTGCTGTCTGAAGAATGACACCTAGTACAAATATGGAGCTAAGAATAAAATATAAGTAATTTGGTTCTATACACAGACTATACAAAGTTTAAAGACTCTTAAGAATTAATTGACAATAGAGATTTTCAGAAGAGCTTTGGAAAATATACTTTATAAGGTAGAAAATTAATAGCTTATGTGTGATACATTGCCTTTAATAATGTCCAAGGTCTCAAAACAGCCAAATACATGAGGTAAAGCAGAGAATTTTGGCTCAGATTTACATCAGACTTAAGCTAAAGCTAAAGCTTAAAATTTTATTTAAAGGCTTCAGGAACTTACACTCCATTCTTTGCAAAACCAGCTCAGCTTTTGGCAGTTTGTAATTCACTGCAAGCACTTACACAAATTATCAGGTACATACTACTTCAGCCAGTGCTGCTCCTGGCCCTGATCAAGGCTCACAATACATTTCTCTTCTACACCAGAATGTGACCTAGCCAAGGACCATCATCAGCTGCCTGACACAATTTCTTGAAAAAGCAAACTAGAATGCACAGGGAAGGCAAAAGACATAATATGTGTCGTCGGGTTCCAGGTCTAGGCAGCTGGAAACAAGAATTAATGACATATCATGAAATATATCTGCCCCATTAAGTAAATTCAAAAGCATCTGTGGGTAGTCTCCTCAGTGGCAAGAGTCTAGACTGTAAAATTAATTTAAAGATTTAAAAACATTTGACAATGACATTCTAATTTTATTTTTAATATAGTCCTTTGCTATCTAACAACATGCAAACACCAAAAAACTTACTCACAGTCAAAGTGAGTTCTTCTTGCACACTTTTTCGTGCAGGTTTGAAAAAAAGCTGGAAACCACTGTTATCTGCCCTTCATGCTTACTGATCCCTATTTCTACCACACTTGTTTATTCTCAGAGTGTGTCTTGGCGAATTAATAATTCTGCTTCAGTAGCAATTTTTTAAAAATTTATTTATAATTGGCCAATGAATTTTAAAGCACTATCAGCCAGAGGCATATATGCATATGCATTATTTTTTGAACATGTATGTTAAGTGATCACATGAGTTTAATTTATTTAGGAAAAAAGCCTAAAATTTTAATAAACTGAAGGCTTCAGGAACAGGTAGTTGGCTGTGCACTGTGAGGTTTTTCCATATGATATTTAATCACAACATTTAATTAATTTTAAATTTAAGTGAATTTTAATTACTTGTGGAATTTTTATTTAAAAAGAGAAAAATGGCCAGTTATCATCTAACAGTTGCATCCCTCCCTGCCTTTAATCTGCAAAGTTCACTTTAAAGTGAGAAGTTAGATAGATCCCATTCCTTATTTTAGTTCTTGTTCCTCTTATGTTATTGGCAGAGGAATAGAAATCAGCATATTTTGAGGAGCAGCTGCAAGATGCTGCTGTGGGAAATATCTTCTTAATTTGTTGTTGCAAGCAGATTCCATTATTTGATTAAAAATAAAGTGGTTATTCTTCATCCCCATGATTGACTGTTCTCTAGAGAGATCCTTTTGGCCCAACTTGGTAAAAGGGAGGAAGCTAAAAGCACTTTCATAGTTGCAACAAGTGTGGGAAACATTAACAAACAAGGCTCCTCTTTTGGGGGAGATTTGAGGATGTTTGTTTGTATAGGTAATCTTAGCTTTTCCTATGGCACTGTTAGGTCACTGAATCTGCTTCAACATATATTCTTGAATCATAAAGCCTTATGGAAAATGCTGCAGGGGATGGAGCAGAAGCTGGGTTGGGATATGGCTGGTGCTTTAATCTGGGCCTTTCTCAGACATAGCATCTTAGCAGGTGTAGGGATGATACCTTCATTTCTTAGTGATCAATCACACTCCAGGCAGCCAGCACCAAGTCAAAACTGATGATATCCCTTCAAAGCATATTGTTCTTTGCAGCAAAATAGAACTTAGTTTTAAATTCTCTTCTTCTTTTCATCCATCGGAAAACAAAAATGGGAGCTCAGGAAGAAGCATAGCCCAAGTAATTTTTACAGCTGAGCAGACATCAATACTTATAGACCTACTCATGGTTTACAAACACTGCACAGTGGGGCATCTCAAACAGGATTGGCTAAGGATCACAACAGGTTATAAGACATAATTAGCCAGGAAAACCAGTGTGTCTGGCAATATGGAATTACTCATAACATTGATAATTTTGAACACTAAGGGGGTACATTTGTCTTCTTTGGAAATAGAGACCGAAACAAAGTCTCAGGATGCAGCATATGTAAACAGCCTCCTCTTACCACAACACTTGCACTTGCTGGACAGTAATTCTGGCTACAAGTGCATGGCCATGCACATGGCATTTTGTTGCATTGGCTTTGCAAACCTTCCTGCATCAGCTCTCCCTTAGCCTGGTAAAACCCAGGCAGCCTTCACAAAAACCAGCCCAGACACTGGTGCCCAGCCTACACACAGGCAGGATGAAGAGTACAGACAATAATACAATAATATGTAACATAAGCATTCATGCCACAGACATACTCCTTTGAGAAAATCTCCCTTTGTAGTTCTGTTTATACGTAGTTAATGACAATAAATATGCAGTCTGATGCCACAATAGTATACTGGTAAGCCTACACGAGTGAGCAAAATTGTGCACAGCTCACCTTCTCAAGACTTGTGGTTAACCAGAGATATATGCACTGGTAGAACACTAAGCTGCATGTACTCCTGTCTCTCCTGTTTCTCCTATTCTTTTTGAGCTTTTAGAGCTCATTTTATCCTTGAATAGCAGTATAAAGCCCACAGATACTTTACAGTAGGACTCCTACTATGCAGTGCCTTCTTTGGACCCACAGGTCACACACTGTCAGTCTTCCCATGCCTGGCAATGTTTTTGAGTAGTGAGATCTGAAGACTGACACCAAAACTCTAGTGAGACTAGACTTATTTTAAATGCCAGTAATCACTGAATGGATTGTAGTTTTATGTCTTTATGTCTCTTTTCTTGAAGGGTTGTAGCACTGACTGACTAATAGAAGATAAAGTATAATGGTAAAAGTAGCTATTGTAACTGAAGCAACTGCCTATTTTATTGGAGCAGATGTTCTGCAAATGATCAGGGAATAAGGAGAGCAGTCATTTTTTTGGTGGTGTTTAAAGGGCAAGAGTGATGCCAATCATAATTACCATCTGCTATAGTACATAAAGTATCCATATGGTCATTAGATGGCCCCAAAATTGATTTGAACTGCCATTCTGAGATTTCTCATTTGAGGACACAATAGTTCTATGTATACACTTATTAGCTCCTGACTGACAAGAGTCTTCAGAGCAGTTAAGAAAAAATGATTCAAAATCCTGGTTTAAGTAGTCACAGATTAAATTTAAAGCAGAGCAACCTTTGTCATTCTTTCTTGGATCTTCTGCCATGAGAACATTTACCATCTGAATCCTAAGCATGCCAGGCAGCTGTTCAAAATCATAAACCAAATCTACAAATCCTCACTGCTATACTCTGCAGGGCTTGCAATGTTTCTCATTGTTCTAACATGTCATGTTAGAGCCCAAACTCTTCTGGGCATTGGCTCAGAAACCAACTCAGTAGTTAACCTTCCATCCCTCAGCTTCCAACTGAAAAGTGTGTTCTTTCATCTGAGCACATTTCCAGCAATATTTCACATAGTTAAAAGAAAGATCTCTCACTTAGTCAACATGCAGAGGGAAAGTATATTTAACCTTGCAAATCCCTTGACTTCATACTTTGCACCTAGATTGTACATGAGTTTTCCAGCAAAATTTTATGTCAACTGAGTTAACAAATGTTATCAAAAATCCGAGAAAGAAGTTTAAATTTGTCTAAAATATGATGCTAAAATACTGTCTGAACTCAGTCTCCATCTTAAATTTAGGATTATTTTCATTTGCACAGAAAATAACAAAACATATCAGCTATGGATATACAGTGATCATCCATTCCTTTGCATGTTTTTCCTACAGCAATCCAAATAACAGATGTCTGAAAAAGTGGTGTCATACCCTAAAAAAACAGTAGTTCAAGTGACATTTTGTTACAAAGCCCAGTCAATTAGCAGCAGGCTTATTCTACAAAGGAGTTTAGTTTATATTCCCCCTCCAGACGTATTTTCATTATCATGTGATTGTCTAGTTTTAGAAACCACAAGTGATTTAGTTGGCAGCAAAACTTATGTAATGAGGTTAAGACAGATCATATCACTGGATTTAAACACACCATCACAGATAGGGTATCTCCTTGCTGCTGTGTTCATGATAATGCATGAAAAGGAAAATTTTGAGAGTGGTAGGGGGCTTTTGTTATTGTAAGAGTTAGTGTTTAGTCATTTCTGAGATGCTTTAACTTGTACTCAGGGTTTTAAGTGATCAATTTAATGGCCAGCATGTAAGAATCAGGTAGTGTTCCTCCAACTTTTAATGACATCTGAGAGACTCCATTAAGGTTTCCCTGGCAGACACATCTCTGTGTTCTTCAGGAACTATTCTAAAATGCCCTGGTGGAAAAAAAAATCCCATTTCCTGGGTTTCTTTCTTTTCTCTTAATCCTTTATAAGGGGTTATCACAATTCCCCTTTCATATTTTTATTTTAGTTATTCCCCTCTTAAAATTAAAGAGAATTTTAAAGGGAAACAATTCTCTTTAAATTAGGGATAAAAGACATGCCAACATCTTCTACAAATAGTAGTACAGTTACCACACAACCTTCTACAATTTGCTCCAGAAGCAAAATGACACAACTCTTTTAACATGAACATACATTAAAAATGTGAATGCTAATAGAGATTTTGAGAGAGGAAGCCTTACAAATATAACAGTATTATAAACATAATTACTCTCCTTCAGGAAAGGATGAGATAGAAAATTGTTATCAGGTTGTTAGTCACATTACATAATGCTGGAGGGCATTCAGCAGCAATAGTGATCCAGTGATGAAGCTGGAACTATTGCAGAGAGCATGGTGGTGTTGTATGTATGCTTTCTGTTGAAAGTAGTAAAATCCTAAACAGAAAATGTCAAGATAACTGCTATTACTCTTCCTATACACTTGCAATGTGCAGGTCCTTTGTATAATCATTATACTTTGAAGGCAATCCATTTACTTTAGTTTATTTCACTTTACTAATCTGTGAGTAACAAGCTATGCATTTATTTATCTATACAAATATTATATATACACATTTATTTTCTATATTTTTATGTGTGAGAAGTTTTACAGAAGCCATTTAATTTTATGTTAACATGTATGCCTGTTATTAGGAAATTGCTCATTCCTAATTTTTATCTGCAATATGTTTCACCAAAAACTTAATTAATATTCTTTGCTTGGCTGGAATATTACATTACATTGTTCTTTATGCTAAATGCACAGAATTCTATTTATAGCATAACTGTGACATAGAAGTTGTCTGTAAGAACTAAAAGTAAGATATATTGATGATTTGCATTAACATTCCTTATCATTTTAAAAAGCAGCATAAAGGGATTTGTAGGGAGGGTCCATATAATTTCACTCTAATTGTTTTAATTTACTGCAATTAAGATACTAAAAAAAATTTTAAAAGCCATAACATCCTTTCTATACCAGTAAAAGAAGCACACTCTTGCATTTATTAGCTGTTATTAACCCTATCCTTGATGAGCAAGACAAAGGTACAAAAGGCATTCTGATCTTAAGAAAATAATTTTTGTATTTGAAGAGGTGTTTAGAGAAATAATTTTTAAAATTTATTTGTTTCCCTGCATTTTATCCTTCTTCATATCTCATCACCAACATTAAAAGCAATGGTGTCAGCGACTGAATTGTTATGATTAATGACTTAAACATTGCTATGAAGAACTTTTTGCCCATTATGGCAAAATTCTATGAAGAAGCTGCAACCACTGAAGCCCACCCCTCCCTGAATATGCCTCCTGAGGGGAGCTGTGGTGAATTAAGCCACCTAAAGTAACTCCAGGTAAGACAAGGGTGACACTTGTCCAATAATCTCAGGTCTAGAAAGAAGTGAACAAGACTGAGGGAGAAGAATATATGCACAAGAAAGTCAAACCCAGCAGCTCTCCTGCAAATCCGCTCTGTCTGGGTTCAGAGAGGGGAATTCATAGCCCACAGGCCCATCTGCTGAGGCCAGATTTGCACACACTCCCCCCCGCCACGATGGGGTAAGGAGAAGGCTTTGGGTATGTGGTGTAAAATCTGGTCAGAGGCAGTGGACACCCCTTCTCCCTTACACAGACTGGCTCAGTTTCAAACACCCCCACACCTCCGGAAGGCCACATCCATGGGCCATTCACATGAGGCACAGCTGAGGAGTCATAATAATCCATAGAGTCCCCCCAGACTCGCTCCTGAGGCCTTGCACCTGGAAACTGCATGCGATGCAAAGTAATGCAACAGATACAGAGTTTTTGCAAAAGGCACTGCCAAACTTGCTCTACCCAGGGAAAGTACCTAGGCATTCCCACCTGGCCCAAAAGTATATTAATCCACTGAACTCTCTGGTGCAACCCTTAGCACCAAGAAGACTAGACGGCAAGGATCAACAGGATGCTGTCAGGATCCACTGAGTGGTGATATTTTCTACTTCATCTGTCTCTGTCACTCTTTCTCTCTGTCCCCCTCTCTCTCTCACTCACATTTACTGTTAAATAAAATCCATACTATTGACTTTGGCATACAGTCTTGTTTGCACCTTAATTCAGGCAGAGGCATCTCTCTAAAAATTTTAACAACTGGATCTTGAGACAAAACCCTGGATGAGACATCAAGGTCACAAGCAAGTGACCGTAACCAAGTTGATTCACCATTTCTTTCAACTGTGCAATTAGGAGACTGGTCCTAACCTTTTCTTCAGACTCTTAAAATGCATGAGTACACCTGAACATTCATCAACCAGCCAACACCTGGGGTGTATACCCTTTTTCTCTTACAGGTTCCACTTTTCTATAGGAAGAACATGGCATTTGAGCCATCTTGTACATACATGATTAAGCTCAATACCAGAATGACTCCTGTGTTTAGCTGGAAACTAATAATTTAAAACAGTGCTAATAGGCTCACAAAGCTATTGTTGATATATAGTCAAAAGCTTAGCTGTTAAAAGTAGACAGAGGAAGAAAATGCACTTTTTATTTTTTTAAATTCAAAAAGGACAATGAAATACCTGGCTCTGATAGAACCATATCACATTGACTGACACCATTGTTCTAAGTGCAAGATGGGTGCTTGACCTTCTTGCCTCATATCAACAGCCCAGGAGTTACAGTCGAGCTTGGAAAGGTCAGGAATCATCAGTTTCTTGTTTTCAGAGGTGAAGGTGCACATGAGGAACTCAAGGAAGGGGACAGGAAAGGATGGTGCCAGGATAACACGTTACTCAAACCTAGACGCCTCAAACCAGCTGCCTGAATTCT
>QUSF01000029.1:1622556-1704991 GCA_003676055.1 Chloebia gouldiae
AACACGTTACTCAAACCTAGACGCCTCAAACCAGCTGCCTGAATTCTTTTGTCAAAAATAGCTCATGCATTTCTGAATGCCCCTTTGATCGAGACCCTTCTGCTAATGTACAAAATTCTTGGCAATTTGCCCCTGCTCTTGGCTTAAATTATTTCCAGCCCATTTGTCTCAGATATTGCATAACAGGTATTATGAATTTCTATATGCTTCCAAAGCCCTATATGATCTTCGGATGAAAACCACTAAATGCAAAATATCATTCAACGTAGTAAAGAAACTAATATGTGAAATAGGGCTGAAAAAAACCCTTTCATAATACAAAACAGGACAAGGAAAAGAGAATGTCATTTTCTTGACAGGCCATGATTTGTTTTTAATGTATAATCACTGGTCTAGATATAGAGTTCCTTTTTTATGAATGTCAAAGAATGATAGGACAAGAGGAAAATCTCTAAAAGAACAGGTCAGAAAGTGCAAGTAAATCAGGGTCTAAGCAGCTGAGCGGCAAGGGAAAAATCCACTGAATTTGGAAAGTCTCTCAGCACTTAGAAGTCCTTTACAAATATCAAGTCTGGTATGTTCCAAGTCTTATATTATGAAAAATTTTCCATTCTGTGACCAGGACAGTTTAGGTTGCTAAATATTCACGGTAATCACTATATGTGTCTGTACCTAATATTGCACATCTAGATGCCTAAGTAAATTTTCTACAATATGTGTGTAGCACTGTGATATTGATTATATATTGGTAGGAAAGAAATCCAGATTTAGCTGGTTGGGCACTGAGATTCACTGGTTCTCTAGGATTCAGGACATGTCTACCACAAGTAAAAGCCATCAGGCTGAAAGGAACAGGTTTGTGCTTTGGACAGTCGGATAAATCTCTCTAAATCAAAACTTTCCATCTGTACAAATATTTTCTCTCCTTTTACTTGTCTGTCCTATTGACAGTGTAAAACAACCCATATTAAACATAGTGGGAATCCTTACTTTAAGGGGATCATCAAGCATTGAAACACCACAAATAAAGAAAAATGATAAAACAGGTTAACTATGTTTTACAGAAGTTTCCAGCTTGCTAAGAATGTGTACATGCATCCCAGTCTGGCATCCTTCATGCTGTCAGTATGCACCAAGATGCAATATGCAGCCAGGAAAATGCACTCACAAAATTTTAAGATGGCCTGGGAACTGTCAGCCCTGTGAGGGTGGCTGGTACAGGTCTTCACCACACAGCACAGCCTCCTTGTAGTGAAGCAGGTACCTCATTCAGTGGCTTTGTAGGTCAGACCCCCCAGTAATTATCACGTCCAATGGGACCCTGGAAACCTGTTTTACAACACTGAGGCTTGTAAATCTCAGGGCCTGGATCTCTGGTAAATCTACTTTCCAGTCACCTTCAGGGAAGACAAAACAATTGATACAAAGGCAAAGTACAGATCACTAATAAAAATAAGCATGTTAAGAGTATTTTAATATAAGGCATATGCATACCTGGACAGATGTACCTTTCTTGAAACAACAAGTAAATAATCACTTAAGCCTAGACAACATTGCAGAAAACCTTCTTACAGACTCCTGCTGCAGACCACTGTTAACATTTTGTGAAATTACATAAAATGGAATGGACAAAAGGTCTGCAAAATAATGATTTGTTCTTTACAACTTAAATTCCTATTTCCAGAGTTTTTATTTCCCATTAAGAACAGATTTTAGAAAGACAAAAAAATGGTCTGCAGGTTTTCATTCTTCTTGAAGAAAAATCCATTTCATATGTACAATCTTCCATTCATCAAAAAAGTTATTGAACAGTGTAATGCAAAGGATGGCATATCTCGATTCTTATTCAAGGGAATATCTCTTCTCTCTGTCTTTCTACCCATGTGCATATGTTTTGTCAGCAACTATTTCAAGAGTATTGAATATGCATATTCCCACTCAAATTAGCCTGAAATAAAGGCCTCTGAGTTTTAAAAATCCCTCATATTCCTATTGAAAGAAAAGTCTTGGAGGCTGAGTAGGATGAAGTTCAAATAAAGGGATGTCCAAAGTAGTATATAAGGATGTATTTGATAGGTACATACCAAATCCAGGCTCAAAGTCACCTAAAAACACACCTTGTTTTTAAATGCCAGCACACAGTAGGTTTGGCATCAGATATTGTGTAACTGACCTTTACCTCTGCAGCAACAGCAACTTTGGCTTTATTTTATATACATGGACAAACTTATCCCATTTGTGATCCCTTGCTCAACATGATGTGCCTCCTGAATTATTAAAAAAAAACCTGTCTTCTGGGACACAGGTTTTACTTGAATACTATGCAGAAAAAATATGTCCATGATGTTTGATAGCTATCAGCAAGACAGCAAAAGACTGCAAAAAAAGGAAGAAAAAGTCATATAATGAGGGGTCTGCATCTTTTCTCTGACAGAGTTTATGCCCTGTAATTACAGGAAAATGCTTTCTCTCTCTCTGCTATCTCCCCTTTTTAATACCAGGAAGCTCATATTTCACATGTGAAAGAAATGAAAGAGATTTAATTAAATAGCAACATATCTTGGGAGTAAATATACCCTGAGATACTGGTATCTTATCTTTAGTCAGGCCAAATGGACTTTTTGTGGGGGAAATTGTTTGCAAACTGTAATCCATCAGACAGTGCTTATAGGGTTTAGCACCATAGACCTGCATATAACAGCTTATCACAAAATAGCAAACACCACCAAGCATGCTTTGAAGAGTGAATGAGACACAAAAATAAGATGCAGCCTGCTGAGTCTGTGGCAATGCATTTTAATAAGCTGAAGTCAATCTCCATGTGATTGTTGAAATGCTTGGGAAAAGAACTTTTATTCATTCCAAATTATTTTTCTTCCTGTTTCTTGTATCTACTGAACTTAAGGTCTGAGATCTTGGGAAGAGACAGAGAGACCATGTTTCACTTCATGTTTCACTTAGTTTAAAACCAAAAGTTTGGCTATTACTATTTTTAAGGATACTAGAATTGATTCAGCTTTTATGCTAGAATTAGAAGTCCCAAATTCAGACTTTTTTTATTCTTTGGGACAGATTCTAGTTGTAAGTAATACTTCACAAGGCAATACTACAAAGAAACTACCCTAAACTTTTATTAATCTCACATACAGACAAGGTGATGAATGGATATGTTTACAAACATGCATGTGCTCAGAGAGGACATGGAAACTGATTGTCAGGCGCCCTAACAGAATGTGATTTGAGGCAAAAACTAATAATAAAAATAACTGGTGAGACCACAGTCAGAAATTCCACCTGCCCCAGGAGCCATGATGATGCTGCTAAACTTTGCATGAAACTCTATGCAATATAGTTGAATATTTGACAAATATTCGACTGGTTGAAAAATTTTACAAACTCCTTTTTAATTGACATTAGTTTTTATGCTATTCTTGGGTTTCTTTGAGTTGAGAGCTTTTTTTGCCACAATGAAATTATGTTTTATCTGTAGTAGAATTAAAAAAAGTATAATAAAATATATTGTTTCAATTTGCTTAAAAGTCAATGAAAAATTAATAACTGAAAACTATTTTTAAAACATATAGTTATTAAGAATGGAATATAGAAATATCTGCATATTTCTAAATCCTAAGAGAAAAATAAACTGCTTTAATACTAAAGGCTTAACAATGCATTTTCCAATACACATGTTAAATATATTCTAATTTACACTGAATTCTGTTATAATTTGAAGCAATTTAAACTTTGATTATGGTACAATTATACAAATACATAACATTTGAAAAGTTGTGGCTGTCAGGTGAAGTCCCAGGCAACTGGAAAAGGGAAAATACTGTACCTATCTTTAAAAAGGGCAGAAAGGAGGACCCTTGGGACAACTGACCTGTGAGCATCACCTCTGTGCCTCGGAAGGTGACGAAACAGATCCTGCTGGAAGCTGTGCTAAGGCACATGGAGGACAGGAGATTATTTGGGACAGCCAGCATGGCCTTACCAAGAGCAAGTCCTGCCTGACCAACCTGCAGGCCTTCTATGATGGAGTGACTCCACTAGTGGACAAGGGAAGGGCAGCAGGTGTCATTTATCAGGACTTTGACATGGTCCTCCACAACATCCTTCTCTCTAAATTTATGTCTTGGTTTACAACAAAAAACAAGTTAGAAACTTGAAAATTTGTTCTTTCCCCTTAGTTTTAACCACTTCCCTTTCACCAATAAGGAGAGATTAGTCATTCCTTATAAGAGAGATGCTTCATCCCTCTGATTGACTTGGTGGCTTCCTCTGGACATACTCCAGCAGGTCCATGTCCTTCCTGTGCTGGGACCCCAGAGCTGGATGCAGGGTTCCAGGTGGGATCTCACCAGAGCAGAGCAGAGGGGCAGAATCTGCTCTCTTGCCCTGCTGGCCACACTGAACTGGAAAACTTGTGGAGAGAGGGTCAGTTTGGGGATTGATGTAGATGAAATATAGAATATACAATTTTTTTTTTCTTTTTTTGGGTCACCTAGTTTACCTAGGACAATTGAATAGGGATTGATTTGCCAAGAGGTCTGTCAGGTGAATGAGGAATTGGTTGCACTGTCGCATCCAGAAAGTAGTGGCCAACAGATGGCTAGCTGTGTCCTCACCTGCAGCCAAACCAGCATGGGAGGGAGGGGATTCTGCCCCTCTGCTCTGCTCTGGTGAGAGAGATCCCACCTGGAACCCTGCATCCAGCTCTGAGGTCCCAGCACAGGAAGGTCATGGACCTGTTGCAGTGAATCCATTAGGGAGGCAACTAAGTCAATCAGAGGGTTGAAGCACCTCTCCTATGAGGAGCAACTGAGACAATTGAGATTGTTAAGTTTGGAGAAAGAAAGGCTTCACAGTGACTCAACTGTGGCCTTCCAGTACCTAAAGGGAGCCATCAAGAAAGACAGTGAGGGACTTTTTACAAGGGCATGAAGTGATATGACAAGAAGGAGTGACTTCACACAAAGAGAGTAGGTTTAGCTTAGGCAATAGGAAGAAGCTATTTTCTGTGAGGGTGGTGAGGCACTCCTTGTCCAGAGAAGCTGTGGATTATATTAGCAGTTGCATACCAAGGGCTAGATTTTCCAGTCATACAGGAAAATCTATATCATTTTTCATTCATCATCATAGATTCCTCAAGTACTATTAATTTTCTTCTTGCAGTTATACTTTTCCAGTCCCTATTATCCAAGAAAGAGAAGAATGTGCTTAAGATCACAATAATAACTTTAACAAAGATGGCAACTGCCACTTGCTTCATAAAACCTTAACTTCTGGACCACTCTTCATCTGTGGAGATCACCATTTTGCAAACAACTAAAACTACCTCGAGGTAAAAATAGAAAAAAATATCAAAACATTCTTCCTGTATCATGTTTTATGCCGATTTTCCCAGAGTTAGGCTGGGCCTTATTGTCTCTCCTGTCTTGAACAGACACTTGTGTCTTGAACAAGACAGAACCTTTAGAAAAAAGATTCATTTCTTAAGGTCTTTTGAATAGGGTAATATTTACATGGTGTCCTGGTTTAGGGCAAATTTGGGAGAAAACCTCCAAAACGCCCCTTATGCACAGATTAGCAAATGTGTTCTATTTTCACTGTAAGGAAATATCAACAATTGACAGAATTCTTAAGACCAGTATTTTGCAATTGGAAAAATTTTAATTATATTAAAGTAAAATGAGACATATCTGCCTGGTTTCCCCCATTCTGATATCCATCTTTCTAAAGTATGAAGCTCTTTTCTACTCATCATCCTCAGAGTCTGATTTCAAGGAAAGCAAGCACCAAGAAACTAAGTGAGGATATTAGGGTAAACAATATGCTGCAAAGAAGGAGTTGAATAACAAGGAACAAAGTAAATGTTTTCTCTATCTCTGCAAGAATGGACAAGACAAAAAAAAAAAAGAGGACTTCCCAAGACTGCTGGAGAGTGGCAGGGTTATGGGAGAACAACCAGTCAGGCAAGAAAAGTAAAAAATGGGAAGTAAAAATGAGACTGTTTAACCTGAAACTATTCCAATATTATATTGCATAAAATATTGGAAGGAGTTGTATAGTCAATGTGAGTCCATGACAAACAGTTCAAAAGTGATATATCTCTTCTTACTTTAGGAATCTAAATTACTGTCCAATTAATCTTCCTTTACGTGTAACAAAAAGAATTGCGCAGTTCTATATGTGATGCATCTTGCTTATTTCAGGTATTTTTTAGCGTGCAATGAATTATCACTGTATATGTCATTCCTCATCAGCAAGACATGTAGCAGAGCAAGCAACACTGCTGTAGAGGACTATGGGCAGCTGTCCCAGTTTGGCAAGGTAAAGTCAATCCTCTGGAGACAAGAATATTTCTTCTGAGGGAGACATTATGGAGGAAAAAATCACTTAGTCCTTTTTGTAAACTTGGATTCTTTAGTGGATTGTTTTAATTACAGCAGACTGATCTAATTCCTAATCTGCAGAAGTAGAAATTCAAGCCTAAGGACTTTAATCTTCAGCCACCTGTTATAAATAGTACTGTTATAAATAGTCACTGATTAAAAATGTGCAGCTCTACCTGTAGGTAATTAAACCACATCTTCTCTTCTGCTGGGTTTCCTTTATAAAAGTGAAATCTGCTGATTTACCGGGACTGATTTATAGCAGTCAGACTTTCCTATTCTCAACAAGAACTTTAGCCAATGTGATTGGCAAGCTGTTATTTTAAATAGACAGCTGCTTCTTCCAGTAAAACACTTTCATACTAGAATCAAATAGCCTCTGAAAGGAAAACCCATTCTCCTAATTCTAGCAGAATGAATATTTTCATTTTGCTATTTATATTGTTGGTCATCACATCTTTTATAGCATAATAATTCTTCAAAAGGTCAATTGTAAATCTTATAAGTCCTTTGAATTTTATTCTGTGATTTATTCATGCTGAGAATTGCTTCTTTTCTTATGAACTTCAAACTGATGACCTAAACAAATTCACACAATTTTACTTAGCACAAGGTGCTGCCTTTCTAATATCTGTATCCAAGAAAAGGTAGTAGTCTGGGGAGAGATGCAACTGCAGTAATTGGTTTCATGCAATTGGTTTGAAGCTAGAATTGGTTTGAAGCTAGGTAATTCTGCTAGAGATAAGATCTACAATAAAACTTTTTAAGCCCTTGTAAGCCTAACGCACGAGGTAGTAAAGGGTCTCTTTGATGTTATTTTCATATGAAAGCTTGTGCTATCAAGCTTGATTTGAGTCCTGAGGAGTTTTCTGCTTATTGTTGGTAAAATTCATCTTCTTTAGTTGATTGAAAGTTTCTCTCACATTGCAGTCTCTGCAGCTGACAGTTATATTCAGCGCCTTGTGCAATATGCTTTACCTGCTGCAGCACAGTTGTATGGAGGAGGCTTGTCATGAAAATGTTGTGCCATCAAAAAGGATAGCAGTTGTCTGTTTTCCAGAGCACAACACAGTTAAGTTTTACCCTGGCAAAGAGTTTCCTAGGCATGGCAACCAATTGCAGCAGTCAGACCTTCCTATTCTTCACAAGACTTCAGCCTTCAGTTGACAAGTCATAGCATTACTCAAAACTTCAGGCTTGCAGTCAACAGAATTAGCTGTTTATTTCTAATTGGGCCACAGAAAGAATGCTGGCACATCCAAGACTTTCTAGCAGAAAGGTGAAAAAGGTTGTTCTGAGAGAAAAGGATAAGACTACATCCATCAACTTGCTGCCAGCAGTCCCACTTTTAAATTGCATCCATCTAGGAGCAATGGTGCAACTCTTTTACATCTTTCTTTTTTTCGTCTCACCTGTGAAATCTTCAAGTGCTCCATTCTGTTATTTTTTTAGGCAAATGGTCACTAGAAGAAAGATAAATATTTATGCAACCTACACCATGCTATCCTATTGTGCTGCCTTGTATCTTGCTGAACCTGAACTCCATCTCTTAAAAGCTGTTGTATAAAAAAAACCCAAACAAATACAAATAAAAATTCTGAAATAAGGGAAGACAGAAAAATATAACCTGTTTAATTGAGAGTAGCTTTTTACCAGGTTGGAGGCTGTTATGAACATTAAGTCTTTCAATCTATTAATAAAAATAAATCCCTCCTCTCAACTAAACTATTTAATTGGCAAAACATGGAAGAGTGTAAACAAAAAAAAAAACCAAACAAAAAAAAAAAAAAGAAACTCAGTATCAGCAGTAATTCTTTAGTGTCCCTGCTGGAAACTATGCACTACCCTAGTTAATTTCAGATGGGTCTGGCACAAAGTAGCTATCTTTCACCCCACAAATTCTGACACTTTTTGCACTATATTCTCTATTTTTAAGTGTTTTTAAAGCAACCAGTCTATCTGTGGATTTAGGTATTGATCGAGGCTCAGTGGTGCTGAGACATCAATTTACTAATCAGTGTCTGCCATGATTTATATTACTTTTCATTGCTCCCTCTATGCAGCAAAAATAGCTCAATTATTTCAGAAGCAGTACAGAAGGTGATGTTATTCTGTATGGTGGCAGAATGTATTGCTGCCTCCAAGGTGTTTAACAGCAATCATTTTCCCAGGCTTTTTATTAAATGCAAGTTTTTCCTTTTCAGCAAGATATTTTAAGTGGGAATATGTTGAGTACAGAGGAAGGAGGATCTAGTCAGAACTGCTTGCCAGACCTCTGGGGACAGAAAAGGCTGAGAGATAAAGCCTGGAAAACTCAGACACATCTCTAAATTAGCAAAATATTTTTGGATGGCTGCCTCTCTCTGCTTACCTGGCCTTCAGCTGGCACTCCAGCAGCACTGCAGCACTTCTCTGCAGAGCTGCAGCTGAGAGTTACTGCTTTGGGCTTCTACAATAGGGCTGTAGCAGGAACAAAAAAACAGAAAGATCAGACAATACAGTGAGAAGGAAGAGAAGGAAAGTTCTTGCAATGGCAGAATTTGTCTGAGATTTTGCTGATCTAAGTAGGAGAACAAGACCTCTGAAGAGACTGCTGTGATTTTAAGTCCTCAGTCCCAATGTTTCCTTCTTTATTATGCAGACCAAGCTGGGAGAGTAATTCACATTGAAATTTACTGAATCCCTCATAAACTTCTCCCAAAAGCAAAGTTATTTTGAATTTACTCTAAAACCCTCTTATTCCTCTCCCTCTTCCTCCTTTTCTATATCTTAATTTGAAGCATTTACTTACCAAAATTAAATACAGATAGAAAAATAGAAAAAGCTGGTGATTTCAAGATCATTTTTTCTCAATGTTTTATGAAAGTAGAATTAACATGTTAATTTCAAAAATGGAAAAATTAAACACAGACTTTTTCTTTCTCATTTTCCTTTTACCTACTATTTACCTACTATTATTGAATCCATTAAAAGATTAAAAACTGTGTTGGAAGATCAAGAGAAATGCTGTCCTATGCATAAGTTAAGCACCTCAGCCTGTCACCTGGCTTAAACTAACTGGTTTCTATCTATCCTGAGGGATGTGAATGAGAAAAAGGAGAGACAGAAAAGTGTGGTTAAGACACTCATTATTTCAGAGGGAGAAGTTCTTCTATTGAACACAAAGGAAGTGATGCTGTGTCTCTTGGTACATGAGAATTGGAAGAATAATAGTAAAGTCAAACTGTAAATTACCACAGATAGAAGCTTAGTAGATTTGTTTTCCTCTCTAGTAATTCTAATTTCACCATGTGCTGAAGAAGCATGTCAAAACCTAATATGCACCTGTTAGGGGTTGTCTGCATCTTGCTCTAAACTGGCATAGATTTCCTATGAGAATACAATGCTTCAAATAATTGCCTTTGCTAGCTGTACCTTGGAACATCAGCATAGCAATGCCCCAGATAGAGGCTATGCTCAATCATCTGAAATGAGAACAAAAATCTGGGAATGGCAAAATGAAGGACCTGTTGATGACTGGGTGCGATCCTTTGCATATAGAGGATAACACAAAATTTTCTTCATTCTGAGCACTCAAGGAACAGAAAAGAAAGGGGACCTCCAACCAACCCCATTCAGATTCAGCAGCTTCATAAAAATAGCTCAGCTTGCTAAGGAATTTGTTTCTTACTTTTATATGCTTATGTTGAAAATTAATGGCAAAAGATCATATTGTGAGGAATCACAACCCACCTCCAAATATGCACCCTCTCACTAAAATAGCTGGAAGAGGAAACAAACAGACCTCTGCTAGCCCAACATAGACCTACATGACAATCTCTTAAAAACAGAAATGTGGAGATCTAGTAACAAATGTAAAAAAACCCAAAAATATATTTATATTTATAATAAATATATTTATTATATTTATATTATATATTATATATTTTATATTTATATAAAAATATAATATATTTATATTTATATATAAATATAATATATATATTTTTATATATATATAATATTTATAATAATAAATTTGAAGATATACAGAAAAGGCAAAACACTGTCCCAGCTCAAGTTGTACTCAACAATACCAGTACAACTCACTGAGTTTCCCTATCATCTCTAGCTAATATTGAGGAACATATTCAGCACATTCAGCTCAGGTGCAGCTGTGCTGGGAGCTGCAGGTTCAGTTCTGGCTGAGAGCCCAAGGCAAGATGCCAGGATCTGCCAACCCTTGGCCAAACAAAGGGACCTGGGACCTGTGACACCAGCCAGGGGACCAGACACTGAGGCAGAGCACAAGCTAATGGCTCAGGAGGAACAGATAATTAATTTTGCCCTTGGACTGTGAAGGTATAAATGCCCATGGGTTTCTGTGTTTGGCGTCCATCATTGAAGGAACCAGCTCAAACTCTTTCTGTGTTACTGCACCCTGAGTAAATTGCTTTATGGAACAAGACATCTGAGGTTCTCCTAAAGGAAACCTGGGATTGAGCTGGTAAGGAAACCTTTTCTGGCCATGTGAGAGTGGGGTGTGTGGGCTGCCCTTTTCAAAGGGACTTCAGTCTCAGCAGTTGAAGTCTCTGGTAGTGGACATGTGACTGCCAGAGTGCTCCTGAATGGCTAAATGGTGAAGTTTCCTTAACACTGGCACCTGATAAGTGTCCCTGGTATTTGATGTGGTCATAACACCAAACCTGGCACAGCTCAAGAAAGCATTTAGACAATGCTCTCAGGCACATAGAGTACTTCTTAGGGCTGTCCTGTGCAGGGTCAGGAGCTAACTCTATAATCCTGGTGGGTCTCTTCCAACTCAGCATATTCTGTGTAGTGAGAGGTAAGATCATATGAAGATTTCCAATTAACACATCTAATTTTGTTACAGGGATTATATGATCTGTATTATCCATTTTGTCACACTGAATGTGCTATTGAACCTATTCTGTTACAAAATCTGCTGTTATTTTCTACACAAACATAGCAAAAGATGCTATGTTTGTGTAGAAAATAACAGATAATGTACAAAATGACTGTGTTGTTTTGAACTTGAAACTATGTTTATACATTAATTCCTATCAGGAAGAACCTGAAATCTTCTTTATAGTCATGGACATTGGAATAGTTAACAAAGTCTCCTATCATAATGTATGGCTTTGTTAGAGAAAACCACTCTATCCTTTGAAAGAAACAGTCTTGATGTTACAAATCTATTTGCCTGTGTTGTTCACATTTGTTTTCTTTTTTCATTCTGTGACTAGTCATTAAATATTTGAATATTTCCTGCATACGCCTCATTGTAGCACAGAATTTTGCCATATTCTGGCAAAATTCTGTGAAATTCTGTGAATTCTGTGAAAATTGTTTCACTTTTTACATACTCAGTATGTTGTATGATTAAACTGATGGTTAAATTATTTAGATTCTGGTGGATTTTTAAAACTCTTGTAATTTTCCAAGTAATTTCTGTGAAGCAGTACTTGCATCAAATGCATTCATTCTCCCCTCAGCTGAAATCAAAGCTCACAAGGGAGGCTTATGTTTGAAAAAATGTATGCCAACTTCCTATCTGGTGAGTTATTGTACTCATGTGGAATCATATAGAAGAATAGCTCAGATAAGATCATTTGAAGTTGCTGTCTACAAATCCAAGCACAAGTAGTAGGCATTTTGCCTCAAAAGCCTACTGGTAAATTCAGTTTGGATTATACTTGCATGAGAATGATGTATCCAAGTACTTTCCAATGAGGGAGAAAATGGTGGCATTATCCACAAAACTAAAATCAAATGTCTGAAAAATACTGATGTAATAATCAAGATGAACATATTCTAAGTCCAGTAGAATCAGATGCTAGTTGTTAACTTAGCTCATTATATATTATATATATGCAAAATATTTAGTTTAAAACTAGAACATACTGGTTAAGTATAGTTTTAACTAAATTTCAAACAAGGAAATTAAGGTGCAAAACAGAAGCTCCATGCAACAGAACAGAGGACATGCTCCTATTCCTTCCAGCACAGGTGTGATTCCATCCAAACTTTCATGTCTTCATAGTCTTTATCCATCCAAATATAAAAGTCTTCTGAACTACGCACACAGGCATGGAGCTTACAATTATGATTGTCTGACAAACATAATCTGCTCAGCATCAGACTACTGCAGAGAACACAAGAAGTACTAGAGTTTCATTTAAAGATCTTGAAAAAGGGTAAAGGAAAGGTCACATGGAAGGAAGATTTTACTTATCTTTCACTGTAGGATATTTTTTCTCTTTTCTTGCTTCTGCCCAATGCTAGCACTCAGATCTACATAATGGTGACAAAAAACAAGATTACTTCTTTTTAGCCTTGGCAAGCCATTAAAACAGACTGGTTTAAAATAACAAGAGTATATACCCTTAAATGCTTCCTGAACCTCCTAGACAGAATCACTTATTGCTGTAATTAAAGCCAAGAATAAAAGCTATAACACTGCTCATAGTTTTGTGAGACTGACTGAAATTTAAAGAGGCACTTGATGAACTCCAATTCAGGCAGTGACTGTGAGGAACATTTTTTTTTTTTAGTCACCTGCATTCCTGCATTTCTTTTCCTACATTTGGAAACAGTTCTTCCAAATTTGGAGTTTTGGCTGTCATGGCTGCAGCTTAGTCCTGACACCTACCTTGGTTAGAGCAAACACTCCCCCGCTCCCTCCCCCCCTCCCCCATTCTGAGCTGCTTCAATTTAGAATGTGTAAGTAAAATAGAAAGTTATCTCTTCCCACTCAGGGCACTACTAACATGATGACAAAATATTTCCTATACCAAAGCAGTCAGAATATTCAATACACTGCTAAGCACCATTTCTTGAGAGGAATGCCATCATCTTTAAAACCCCTGGAATCAATGAAGACTGTTTGTGAAGAGAAAAATGTTGTTTGTGTCTTTTTTAAAATAAGCAGTATTCACTATTTTGACTCACATAACAAAATATCTGAGCAAATAAAGTTCAGAAAACAGGATCATTTGCTTTGAGTAGTTTGTATTGACTGTTTTGAATTAAATTAAGCCTACCCAGTCATTATGAGTATCTAGGGTTCCTTCTTTCACTCCCCAAAATACAAATATCAAAATGTAGAAGATATTGCCCAAAATAGAGTTTTTCATGGAAAGTCTTGGGTAAGCAGTGCTTCTTATTTGCAATCAATAAAACAATAATTACATATTTATCATGTTCAGACACCCATAAAACTGTCTCAACACTTTGTCAAAGAGCTCTGCCATGGGACTTGGCCCGGTCTGAAAAGCTAATTGAAGCAGTAGTGACTCCACTTTTTTGTCACTGTACCTTCTTAGACACAAATCAAGTTACCATGCATCTGTCTTCTAGCTCTGAGACAGATCATTAGCCAAATTCTTTTTCCAAAAAGTTTTATAATATCCAGACTAAACCATTCATAAAGCTACTCATTGCACTAGGGATTCTTCATGAATAGTAATTATGCAAACTGGCATGCTACATAAGAGACTGAGACTACCAGGTGGGTAGCCTGCAATGCAGGGATGATTCTCCTAATTTCTGGAAACTGATTAACATTCTGCTTCTGGCTTAGGAAGAGTAATAGATGTACAGTTATCTTTGCCTTAATTATTATTTTGCCTATTTTCATAATCAAATAATCACATTAGGCCTAAAGCAGGTATTTGTAAGTTCAGATCTCTCTACATTTCTATAAATCATTCCAGCACACACTATAGCTCAGTTTCCCTTTTTAAATTATTTGTGTCCAATTGTATAATATGATATTATTAATTGTATATAAGAACTAATCAAGACAGATTCTTGAGACAGGCAATCATGCTGGCCCTTTCATTTTAACAGGCAGCAATTCATAAATAACCATATGTGGAAACATACTCTTCACAAGTAAACAGCTGCTGGGGGCTGGGTACTTTGTTGTTCCTGAATCACATTCCTGGAGTTGTGGCACATCTCCAGGTCAACAAACACATTTGTCAAGAGCACGACTTATGGGTCTGTGCTGCTTTTGAACCAAGAGTTCAGCACCACTGGGGTAGTTCTGCATTCTGCCCAGGGGAAAGCCTACGCTGTCTCACAAATGGTTCTGATCTGGATTTAGAAAGTATTCAGTCCACCTCTGCGTGGAAATTTCCCCTTCTCAGGGAAGGGGAAAAAGAAATTACTCCTATGAAAAATTTAGAAAATAAATGCATGCATACAGCTTATAAAAACTAGCTTTATTTAATCAGGAATCAGTTTAGCAAATGAGCAAAGATTCAAATAGTCTCCTAGAGACCTCAAGTTGGTGGTAGTCTTTGTTGAAAACAGAGTTTAATTTTACAAAATGTTACCTGGCACAGCTACCCCACTTCTCTGCAGAGCAACATGAGGTCAAAGGCATCTCAGCTTGATCTAAATTAATTTTAGAAATGCAAAAAACCATATCTTTTTATTCTCTTTCAAGACACAGCAGTCAAGAAGAGATATGTAGAAAAGGGAGATATGTAAAAAAGATCATAGGTATGTTGTCCAAATGTATTTTTGAGCTTTGCTTCTACCTGAGGAAAACAGGAGCAAGAGTGACAAGAAGGATGGAAACAGTGCTATCAGTGATAAAAGGTAATAAGAAGTATCTTAGTAGGCAAAAGTTGAATAAAATGCTAATAGCAATTTTTTTGCCTCCCTCAGGCAACAATGTAACTACACTGAAGTAAGGATTCTGCCACTGATTTGCTGAAAACTGAATTTTATTTTTTACATTGGTTGTTTCAGAAATTGGATCATGGATTCAGACCTCAAGCTCTATAATCTGCTCAAGAATATCACATTACAAAGGTTACAGTGAATTTAAGGTTTCTGAAGTCAACAGGAAATGTAAATAATACATAAAGATCACTTTTAAGAAAATATTTAGGAGGTAGCAAAGTAAATGCAATTATGACAGCTTGTGGGAAAGGATTTCAGAGTTTCTGCAGAATTTGGTGCCATAAATCTTCCTCTATGAATGGTTTTATTCAAAAATACACTTCAGCCAGGTGCTCTTTTTGTCTTTTTGTAATGTGAAACATTTTGGTAAATGGAACTACTTGCTGAAATAAACAGAATTTTCCATTTTTTTTTTCCCTCTTAGGACATTAAGAACTTGTGTTATCGATTTTAAAAGAGAGTTTCATTTTAATTCAATGTTCCAGTCAAGGTCATGGATGTAATGCTGTATTCTGGACAAACCTTGCTGAAAAGCCTGTGTTTCATCCTGCGCTCTCATTGAATGTAATCTTATTGTTCAGAAGCCCAGTGTCAACACAACCATAAGAAAAGGCTTTTTACAATCTGGTATAACAACAGAGTACAATTGCTCGTGTAAATGGTTACAGATTGCTTACAAACTAGTAACACATATTTTCTAATTTCATTACCTCTAGACAGATTAAATAGATAATCCTAATTAAATTAATAAAAAACTCCCTAGTTTAACATACATTGAGAAATAATCAAGAAAAAAGTGGATTTCAGCACCTGCTGCCTTATCTTTTTCTCTGATTTATCTGCTTCTGTATACACAGCAGCGGATTACAGCCGAGAACTTTTCACCTCTATTAATCCTACATTCCCAAGGCCTTCCAGATAGGTAGATATGTAGATAGACTGAAAAACTTTTGTAAATTTTTAATAGAGAAGGCTTTCCAATGCATATTTCCAAGTCATTCTTGAAATCCAAAGTCACACCAATGCTTCGAGAAATGTTGCCTAAGGTTTATAACAGAATTATTAATAAATTTAATTTAGGCTCTTGTATTATATATTAAAATTTCAAAGATTTATGTTCAATTGAAAAATGAAATATGAATAACACAAGGAAGATGAAAAACAAACAATGCTGCTATTAACTTTCTCTGCTATGACAAGGTAGCTAGTTTTTTGCTGAAAGTATCACAAATGAAACAATCTGCACTATGTAATTATCATTGTTTATGTCAGTGTAACATTGTGGTGCATCAGATTCATAAAAACATATCCTTTTTTCTGTAGCTCTGTACAGAATTCCCAGAAACAAAATACTGGAAAACAAACCAGCTGGTGATGGATGATGGTCTCTTACTCACTTGAGAAGCTGAATTAATAAATGTCTCTTAAATATGTAGTCTTATACAGCCATGATAATTCTCCTCACCACAAAACACTAAAAAAAATCACAAACAAGAACATTACTTCCACCTCTGAATCTCTCACTTGGTCTGGTTGTTGATGCTGTTTCAAAGTCCAGGGCCTATAATAAGAAAATTTTGTACTCACATATTTTGATATCATGATATCTCTCCCAGACAGCCTGTCTGGTTGTGTTAGCTGAATTTGAGTGCTGTAAAACCACATCTGGAGACATTCAGCACCACAAAAAGCAGCTCTAAATTACTTAGAGACTGCTGTGCAGACCTCATGCCTTAGCAGATCTTTAATGATAGCAAACAGCACACAGCAAGAAGAAAATACAAAACCAAAGAAAACAGCAGTAAAAGTGACTTGAAAAATAGGAGGCAGGGCAAGTGAACAGGAGGAAATGAACACAGCTGAAAAAAAAAAAAACAAAACACTGACAACTTCACTGGGAGGTTTTCAAATCACATATTAGTGTACTGAGTTGCATTAGAAGGATAGCAGGGTTTGGTATCCCCATGGGTACAAGTCTTTCCTCATTTTTCACCAACAAATAATTCTCCACGGGTCTCCGGTATGCTGAACTCTCTCTGTTCACCCTAAGACACTGAAGATAAAAAAGCTATCCTTAAATTTCCCTTTTATTTTCTGCATATTTAAGTCCTTTTCCATTTCATTTACATAAAATGCTACAGGTTATTGGTGGTGTGGCTAATTTTCCAATTGCTTTACCTCAGAACTAGCTACTGCTTCATTGTCTTTCTTCTTTCTGTCTAATTAAATCATTTTGTTGTCTCTTTTTCTTTTTAAGTAGATTTACTTCAAATATTTGGTAAACAAATTCTACAATTAAATAATTGGGATATTTTCATGTAGATAGAATTCATATAATAGTCATAATGCATTACCTATTGCTCATGTGTAACACAGCACTGTAATTAAATTATTTTCCAAAATTAACTTTGGTTATGTAGTAGCTGGAATGCAAGATCTAATTTAATATTAGATTAGTGAAACATCTCCTCCAGGAATAGACGTTAGAGAGCTAACAGAACTCCTTCACTGTACTTACAAACGCTGTGAGGACTGGCATGCTCCACTGACTGCAGCAGGCAGCAATCAAACTACTAGTTTCCTTGTTCACAGTCCCAGAAATTGAAAAGAAACAAGGAAAAGATATATCCTCTGGAGCAAGCAGTGTGAAAATATATCTTTATGTACCAAATAAAACAGGAAAAAAGACACCTGTCATGGCTTTTTTGCACAGGTGCAAATCGAAGCTCTGTAGTGAGTGCCCAAGTATTTTTACAGCCAACGCATTTGAAGCAGTTCTCCCTATTTTCCTCACCATCATATCCCTCACTTTTGGGTCAGATCTAAAAACCCAAAAGATGCTGGGAGCATCACAAGAGTAAATCAAGCTGGGAAAAGTACCAGTACCTACTTGGAAGGGAATGAAGACATGGCAGCTGGACAGTGCTGTGTAAGGTGGTGACTGGGGTGGATGCAAACCTGCCATTGAACATTGGTGGACATCCACAGAGGGAGAGAAATTGTTGTGAAACAATGGACATTTTCCACTAGGACAGAAAACACCAAAGATTAGCCTTGCAAATACAACTCCACATAAATAAAAGTTGCCACTTAATGTTCAGCAGGCATATTTGTATCCAGCCAATGAAAATACTAGCACAATACTGAATAAATAAGGATTTACATCAGCCAGTTTTATACTGAGGTAAAATTGCAAGAAAATGTTAATATCTAAGCAGTTGATATTGCAAACCAAAATGACCTGCCAATTTCCAAGTGCTGCACAAGCATTCTAACATTAGAACACAAGCACTAATACCAAAAAAAAAAAAAATTAAAAAAAAAAGTTAGACTCTTTAAACTTTACAGATGACAAAATCTAGTTAGGAGATAATGTCTTATAGAGACAGGTGCTTCCCTTGTGCTTAAAGTGTAAAAAATGAAGACCCAGGACAAATGGGGAGGGGCATGCTGCATCCCTTTTAGACTTTCAACATCCTATCTGGAAAACTCTTCTGCCAAAGTCTCATTCCCTCTTATACATTTTTGTGTTATTATGCATGGAAATTTGTCTCTCAACTTGTCTCTATTTAAGCATGTCCTATGTCATGTCATCTCTGTGCTCCATATCACTGCATTATGTCTCATTAAAGGATTCCCAAAATATATATTATTATGATAGCTTTTGTGCTTTTCTTTCAGGGTAAATTTTAAGGTGTCATGTGTTCATACTTCTGTTTACTCTTATGATGAGAATATTTTATCTATGCTCATACAACACTGAAATACTCACAGGGTACGAGAATAATTTTGGCTGTTGTGCTGAAGTAAATTGCACAGGAGTCAGTGTGTTTTTGAATAGCAGCTGAATATCCAGGATCAGCATTTGTAATGCTTTTTTAACTCGTTCCGGTTCATTCTCAATAAAAATAAATAACAATTTTTGAAGTAATTGTTTTAGTTGCATAACTCATCAAGCATCTTCATTTAGTGACAGATGATTGTTGCAGGTGGCAGAGTGCATTGTCTTCATAGTGTTAGTCATCCCTCCAGGAAAGAGATGCACTGTCCTTTATAGAATTGTGCATATGAATTTATGTGCATTCATATTTGCACATGGATCTACGGTTGCAATCTGCAGAAATGCTCCCCTTTCGGCTGCACAAAAGCAGAAATCTTACAAAAGGATGCAAATTGCCTTTCTGCTAAATGAAGGTTCAATGTAATCTTCTAACTTGAAGTGTTTCATGTTCCTTGGTGCATGGGAAATTTCTTCTGACAGCGATCAGCTGAACAGCGGAGCAAAACGGAGCAAAATTCCCTCTGGATGCACTAACCAGATAATACTACAGCTCCATTCTGGGGCACAAAAAAATGTCAGGTGAACCCCACTGGATTATTAGGATTGCTATTGGGCATGACAAAATAGAGGCAAGTATATGCTTCTAAACATTAGGTCCAGAAGGCACCCATGTGTCAGGCCTTTTCATTAATACAGTTGCTCTCCTGCATTTTGAGTGTGCCAACATTTAGAACAATCCCTAAATGATTTACAGGTATAGATATACTTCCAGGATCTATAGACATGTTGATCTGATAGGCATCACCACTCTGAGCTGTCTATCTAATGTTCAGAGTAGAAATAAAAGTAGAGCTGCTGGCATTACTTGAAATAAAATAATATATTCAAGAAATATAATTGCTTGAAATATAACATTTTTACCTCCATCTCCAGCTATAGGAAGAAAATAGATCTTTACAGAATAGTCCATTCTTATAAATTGAATGATAATATAACTCAGAAAATCCAGTTTTAGTATTCTCTGGTTTTTAATAGCTGGCTGCCTAATTTTCTGTTTTGACATCTGGAGAAAATGATGACACACTATATATAGTGAATTAAAAATAATAAGAAAATGTTTGCTGGAAGACAAAACTGCACTGGCAACTTGCTGTTCAGTGTGTCATTTGAACACCAGAAAATATTCAGAATGCTCAGAAACCATGCAAAGGTGTACTGCAAGATAAAACTCCCTCGTTATTATCCTCTGGGAAGACTTCTCGTCCTACTATTGAAAAAGACCCAAACAGATTGTGTCCAATGTTTATTGCAAAGTGGTGAAATGCCTACAACTAAAAGCCCAGGACCTTGCAATTGTTTTGACCCACAAAGCCCAGGAAGTGTTACTTGCGATTTATCGCCTAAGATACACTATGCTAGGCACAAAGAACTATCCTGTGTGCATACTACCACTACTTGTTTAAAAAGGAGTCAGTCTTCAAATAAGGTGAAAAATAAACAATTTCAAGATACATGCATTATTTCTTCTCTCTGGTGCCTATTACTTTATTTTGCATTACTTTTAACAGACACAGAATGTTGAAAATGTGGCATGCTGGGACATTTTATTGCTTAAACACTATATGAATACATACATAGGAGCAAACCTCAATTCCAATTTCTCACATGCATTTAGTTTCATTCCTTGATGCTGCTTGTATGTAGGGAGTTTATTTTGCACTTAAACTGTGCAATCCATTGCTTAAGGTGCTTCAGATAATTTGAAATCCATGAATCCATGACAGTCTAACAGCCTCACTAAGATTCATCTACATTTCTGTAGCTGTAGATAGGGAGTCTGAATTTACATAGAAGTTTCATCTGCTTTCTGCTGTAGGTACCCAAGACTTCTTTTAAAACATTATCATTCTTGCTCTTGTTTTTTTATTAAACAGCCATGTTGCCTCAGATTTACAGAGCCTTGATGCTACAAAAGAGTTTTCACTTCAGAGACCTAAGGACATTTCAGAAGCTCCAGAGTTTTATATTTACCTCTGTAAAAGAAGTTATTGGCATTCTTCCAGTGTGTGCTGTTCTAAGATTCTTGTTTGGGATTTTCAATTAATACATCCTTTCTTAGTGTCTGATATAGGCATGTGGAAACATATACATTAATTAAGGGGTTCACAGACAGTTACCAGTAAAATAAGTTATAGTAGGATATATATATGTCCAGTAAAATTCACTTAATGTACCACTGGCCATGTTGCTTATATGTGGAACCTAAGACAAAGAATTGTGCCAAAATTCAGAGTCCCAAAATTAACGGAACTAACAATAATTCTTGAAGGAAGAAAAGAGTAATGTTGTAGCCTTGTAATACAGGGACACAAGAAAAGGATTGAGCTGCAATTATTCTAGTGCCAGTTTCTACAGTCTTTTGTCAACAGCACTCATCAGATCAACAGAGCTGTCTTACAACCTGAGAAATGGAAGGTCTCCCCAGGTCATCAGCAGCAAACTCTCCATTTTCCCAGGTCATGTTCCTACCTAATTTCCTAAAATATATACACAGCTCCATATCCACAGCAAGAAATCCACTTATGTATAGAAAACTCACCTCCTTTTCTTTCTTTTGAATCTGTCTCCTCCTGACTTCATGTGATGCCTGCCATAATGTGAAAGTGATGGGCCAAGAGACCAAGTGGAGGCAAATATGCCACTGAGAAGTAGTTCTGTGACTACCTTTTTTTTATTGTCTGAGTATTTTCTCCACAAGTTTTATTCCTGGTCATTATCACTGATTCAAACACAGTAGGAAAGACTTTCATAAATGCAGTTTGAACTAACACTAAGAAGCCAGGAGATAAATTGTTCAGTGTATAAAGTCCTTTGGAAAATAATATCAGAAGTGTATTCATCTTAGAATTGCCAAAGGTCATTTTCCAAAATAACAAATTCATGGCTAAAATGCATCCCTATAAAGTAAGGTGCTACAAATACCATTCATCCCTTAACCAAGCTTAAGACTGAAGCAAAACTGGGCCTTAAGCTTCAATGTGTCTTGAGATTCTTTCTGTATTATATATTAATATACATTAATTTAAGCAATTGCCCAAAAAGAAGTAAAAATATTTAGTACGTAAATATAACATGAGTACATCAGACTCCTGACTGGGTAGTGACAGGGTAAAGCACAGTCTCAAGTAAATTAAAATTATACATGACAACAACACTAAACTGGGTGCTCAAGTACTCCCAATGCTTTAAGATTTTCCTCCTTTCAGCCCATTGAGAAAATGTGGGCATTGCTCACTTAAATAGTTTATCATTTTACTGTAGAATAATTACATGGCTCACAATTAAATCATTAACATTCTGTACCAGTTTGGGTTGAAGTAGAATTAGCTAGTTAGCTACTTACTAGTAGCTAGTATGGGGCTGATTTCAATTTGTGCTGAACACAGGGTTGATAACATAGTGATATTTTAATTATTGCTGAGCATGGCTTACAAAGAGCCAAGGCCTTTCCTGCTTTTCATACTGCCAAGCTGGCAAGGGTGTTGGAGGTGCATGGAAAGCTGGGAGGAGACACAGCCAGGAGAGGTGACCTCAACAGGCCAAAGGGATTTTCCAGATCATTTGATATCATGCTCAGTATTTAAAGTAGAGGGAAGGGGGTGGAAGGGGAGGATAGTTGGAGTGGTGGTGCTGGAATTCCCAAACAACTGTTATACATGATGGACCCCTGCTTTCATGAGGATGGCTGAACACCTGCCTGTGCAGGAAAAGTGGTGAGAGATTTTCTTGCTTTGTTTTGCTGTGGGCATGTTTTTTGTTCTTCTCATTAAACTGTATCTCAACTCACCAGTTTCCTATCTTTTACTCTTCCAGTTCTTTCCCTGATCCTGCTAGTGCAGAAGTGAGTGAGTGACTAAGTGGTACTTGGTTGCTGGCTGGGGCTAAACCATGACACATATAATAGAAAAGGTGACATTAATGAAACCCCAAAGCAAAAGGCAATAAAATAAATATAATTATTAGGATACTAACCGAGGCAATACTGACTTTTTACCTTTAAAGATTGCTGGGGGCAATTCACTTTTTTTCTAGATTTATTTAAGATGCATGTCTGGACCCTGTACAGCGCTGCTATGAGGATCTGCACATTCAGTTGAATTAAATTATATCTAAATTTCAAATAGGCTATTATTATGCCATTTTCTTCTACTGTTAATTTAGTTTGTTTACCTGCATATGCATTGCATAAATTCATACATACATTACATTTTCCATGTCTTCTGCTATATTACAGATCAGATTAAAAAATAGAGAAAAAATTATGCTGTTGAGGCAGGATGGTGTGAAATTACTCCACATCAGAAGGTTTGAGTAGAACTCTGATTTATTTCAAATATATCACTCTTTTACAGAGAGTTTTCTCTAGATCAGTTTTATTGGCCCTAGAGTGAAAACAACGCAGACCATTGGTGTGCAGTGAATGATGCACAGTGGCAGCTTATCTATAAACAATGTGAACAACAAGAGAGATAAAGAATTATTTACATTCTTTCTCAATGGTTTCCCAGGCTTCTGCCTGGTTAGAAACCTTTGTTTTCTCTCTGACTGAACTGAGAATACCCACAAAAAACACCAGACTTCAAACACATTCATATCTGAGTCTCCTGGGATACGTATGTACTTTTGCTGAGTGTTCTGGGTTGGGAGCTCCAGAAATTATATTACTTATCTATATCTATATAGTATGTATTTAAAGCTTATTTGCAAAAAGAAAACAAAGATGCAAGTTTAAAAAATCATTAGCTAGAAAGGTTAGCTGAAAACAAACAGCAGTGTCATGTTGAAATACCCATGATTACAAAATATCATCCTTTTCAAGTTTTATCTGATGCTTTTTAGGAAAAATAAATTGATATAAGATTATGACTAATTTTGTATATTTTTAATATTAATTATATACAATCGTAATGTAGCAGTTTTAAATATCCCCAGAGAGAAACAAAAAACAGTCTTTTTATCAAGTAACAAAGGTGTGAAATCAAAATGATGATAGATAAGTGCAGCCCAATATGAGCTAGGAACATTCCAAAAACTCCAAATTTTGTATGTATGGTAAGTAATATCCATTTTAAAATGTTTAATTAAATTTAAAAAGTAGGTTTTGACTCAATACACACACCCATTACAAAGTTTGAAAAACAGTTAAAAAAAAAGAACATGACCCTCAGAGACAATATTTCAAACTTATTGTCCAGACTCCACCAACCCAGTTAGACTATTTAAAGTGATAGCTCATAAATTGTTAATATATTGCTCTGAAAGTGAAGAAAAAGACTTATCTCATTTTTGCAGCCTGCTGGCTCAGTTTCTACACTTTATAATAATTTGTTACAAAATTTTCATTTTTCCATTACTTTTTATTGTTAGTTCAGAAATAAAATCCTATTAACAGAGGATTTATGATGACAAGTTAACTATAGTGCGGATGACTACAGGAGCAGAGAGGGTGTGAGTTTAATGACACACAAATAAAGTTTAATGAAATATTATGAAATGGAAATAACACAACCTGAATAAATCTCACTGGTAACTATGCATTATAACTGTAGGAAAAGAAAATTCATAAAAGAAAAAGGCTGTAAATATAGCCTCTAAAGAAAAACAGTACACTAAGCAAAAAGCAAAACTATCCAATATGGTAGCACAATTCACACTCTTAATTCTTAAAGATTTCCTCAAAAAATTCTTGAACCTATATTTCTATCCCAGGCTCTGTTTTTTTCTCTCAGTTTGCAGAAGGGCATCTGCCAATCAAAAGGAAATTAATTAATAAAATATCAATACAGCTAAAGGATACAGATTACATATTCAAACCTATTCAGAATGGAACATGTCAAGGAGATTTGATATTGCAATGAACCATGCAATAAAGGCATGTGGATCAAATGCTCCATACAAAAAGTTGATTTACTTTTAAGCATTACTAAAATTTTCTAGTGAAAAAAAATCCCCCACATTTTTGAAGCAATGAACATAAAAACATGCATTGGAAGGAGTGAATTATCAGCACCTGACATAAATCACAAAGTATATGGCAATTTACATCTTCAGGAGGAGAGGATATGAAACCCAAACTTTGGGAAAGCTAAAGGTAAATTAAAAAACAACATAAAATATTGGTAGCGAAGAATTTCTAACTAAAGCTTAGTTAATAACCTTCATTTTTTTTTTTAATACAGTTATCCAAAGGAATAATTCTAGCAAAGCTGTGCAGTTCCATAACCTGCGTATCTTCTTTCTCTTTCCATGAATGTCTCTGCAAGATCAATTGTTCCAAGTCATCTAAAGACAGGGATGCAAGAAGTACAAACCTCTTGCCAAATTTGACTCCATTTGGGGCTTGGACGGAGCTGCAATTGTTATTCAGATATTCATATCTCGGTCCTACCATTGTAGTCTTATTTGTCACATTGTGTTGCTTGCAAATCATTTTCTACTCTGCAGAGAAATTATCTCTAAGATGTCTCTTCTGCCCATATTAAAACCCAGACATTGCATTAGGATTAAATCAGATACAGTGTTTGATTAATAGAAAATTGTATACAAGGTCTGCTAATTATAAATTCCTAGATGATTGGAATTATTTGTAAATTCTTCAGCTAGATAATTTATAGAGAAGAGATGATTCACATAATAATTGATTCAATTATTCATTATAAACTTTTGACAATGTACTATGTAACCGCGTTACATATACATCTCACTTAGCAGGCAGTATATTTTCTTTGAATTTGGCAAAACAAAATAATTTCTATAGATAAAAAATGAAGTAATCATACTTCAATTCACTGAGAAGACTTGAGACAAAGAACATTACTAAGTGTAATTATAGATCCGTGTGCCCATTCTTGTAGAAATTATTTGTTGCATTGAATTCCCCATTCCTTAGGGAAATTATAAGTTTACTTATATATAACATATCTATCAATAAAATTTTCAAAACTGATCTATTAGTTCTGTTTGTCAAAGAAAGAATATCATTCTTCCTTTACAAGTGTGCTGCAAAATATTACTCTTGATCAATATTGTTTAATAAGATTAACCCAGTATGTTTATGAGCATGCTATTGTAGTAGTAAGATTATCATCTCTCTTAATCTAAGATAATTTAAAAATATTTATTCCATTTATCAAAATAATTTCTGAAGATAACAAGGCTCATAAGTTTTGGAAGAATGACATTTAGGTTTCTCCTAGGTCTTTTGCAGCTACCTTTATTATTTTTAAAACACAATGAAAGATTCATGAGAGTCTTACATCAGGAAAACTGTGGCTTCCTGCTGTCCTTCCACTTCTCTAATGCTTTCTAATTTTCTAATTTTCTAATCTAAAAAGGCCTCCAGCCTAAAGCCCCGATATAGTATCTGTAATTTTAAAAATTATTTCTTATTTATTTAACTTTTGGGTTGTAGTCCAAAAGGAGTCCTTCAACAGAAACAAACTGCTCTGGGACAAAACCAGGACTTTTTTTTTTTTATTTGGTCTTAAATTCATACAAAAGGAGAAAAACTTACATCAATCAATTAAATTCAATATACCCAAAATGCGTGAACTTATGGGAATATTTTTGAAACATAGGGTGATGCTATTGATAACGTGTATTTCACTGTCCTGGAAGCTTTAGACAAGACTATGCATTAAAAAACACTCTGGAAAGAGAAGGATTAATATCTAGAAAAATAAAGGAAAAAATGTTAAAAATTACCAAGGAGAGAAAACAAAGAGTGAAAAAATATTTCTCTTTCTACTACATGGGAACAGAGTATGAAACTACATCACCAGATAGAATGGGTGCCAAAAGTAAAGATGTTCAAAAAGAAAGCCAGAAGAGTTTGCAGAAAAAAATTCCTTCCAGAGTTCAAATCATAAAGGTATCCCCCAATTTTGAAAGCAATTTGTTTGCTAAATGTTAAAGATAAGTTTTAGAAGGGAAGTTAATTCTATCATGTCTTTTCTGTCTTTTCTATCTTTCCACCCCGTCTTTTTTCTATCAAGAATACCTTGCATCTCCTTCCCTTTAAAAGTTACCCATATTTTTAAAATTTTCCCTGGTATTTTTTGCATTATGTCAGGTTTAGGAATGGCATTCCCCAATTTATCAATTCCAAAAAAGAAGCTACGAACTGCTCCCCTTCCCACTCCAGCAAGAGACACAAGAGGCAGTGATTAAAGTTTGAGATAAAAGCAATTTACTGGAAACAGCAATAAAATAAAAATAAATAAATAAATAAAAAACAGGCAGTAGCAGCAACAATGTTGGTAGCAACAGTGTATAAAAGAGAGGGTTACTTACATGCAAAATGCTCAGGAAGTCCAGGAAAAGGAAAAACAATGGCAGACAGACCCTCTATGCTGCCATGGTTTTTTTCCAGATTAAAAGCCACACCCACCTTCTTTTCAGAAGTGGGAATCCCTTACACTTACCACTCACTGGTGGTGACCTAAATGGTATAGAATAACAACCTTGACAAGCTTACATAGCTCCAGGCTCCATTTTCTCCTGGCTGCTGTGAAAAAAATAATTCTGTCTTGGCCAAAACCAGTAAAATTGCCTATGTTCTTATACTGAAAATAGCTTTATTTTTGTGTTTTGATTTTATGCGAGCAGTTGGAAATATTTTCTGGCCAATACTTTTGCTTGATAGAATGGTTTAGTTGCCAATTAAATGCTTTTTCTTTTTCTTCCAGTGTACCTGACATTTTCGGCCTCTAAATGATTGAGAAAATGCCTGTCTACAATCCATTGAGAAGCCTCTGTTAATCAAGAGATAATTTTTGTAAGTTTCTTCCCCACCCAATATTCATTATGGTACCAGCCTATTTATGAAAGCTTTACCTGAATTCCTGCTACTTCTGAGTCTCAAATGTCCAATGAAAGCTCTACCCCTGGAGATAGGGAATGCTAAAGCTTAGGAGTTCACAGAGAAGACTCATTTCAAATAGCTTTTAATTCACTCTGACCCTTGAGTATCTGCCAATGTGTGCAGTGAGTTAATCCTCTTTGGCAGGCGGCTGGGCTGTGAACCAATTCTTTTTTTTCCATGGAGCGCTGCTCATTTTGTAGTACTGTAAGTTTTTCCCCTTAAGTTTAAGGACATGTCATCATGCAAAAATAAAATTTAATAAAAATAAGTGCAAATTCTTCCACTGTTACAAAATGTTTCTGCATTTCTGTATGTCTTTTATGTTAAAATGCATGCATAATTTTATGGACTCTGTGGTCATCCCTGCTCCAGTTAGTATTTGATTACCTGCAATGTAAGAAATGGAGAACTAGGAAATCTAGGTCCTGTTTGAATCCGCAGATTCTGAGCCTCAGCTGAAATCAATAATTCTTATAGTGCCTCTACAGAGCTGTTTTGGGGTAAGAGGAAGATGGATAGGGGAACAGGGTCCTATTTTGACATGTGCAAATATAGTGCCCCAGTGTAAATGATTATGACATTTTGAAGAAGAAAGGAAGAAGCTTATTTTCAGATGCAGTCTTGAATACAGTTTTTACTTTGTTCAAGTTTTCTTTTGAGGGTGAGTACAAAGAAGAAAGAATAAAAGGAAAAGAAGAATTATGAAAGTTACATAGTTAATTACAAGTCTGCATGTGTAAATCCTAACTTCAGTGTGTACCTGTAAAAAAAAGAAGTGCCTATATTTTGTTCGGCTTCTTCTATTGTAATTAAAGTGAATCTTATCACCCTCAAAAGTTCTATTGTGATGATAAAAGTACCTCGAATGGAAAGAATTTTACTCAAATTTGAATTAACCTATTCATAACTTTTCAAAACCTGTTGAAAGAAGAAGAATCGAGTATGCAGGGAGATTTGTATCATTTTGTGTAACTTCTAGCATTTTTTTTCTGTCACACTTTTCAGGAATATCTTCCTTTCCTATTAAAAATATTTGGGATGAGAAATACCGATTTGCTGATGGTCATAGGTTTTATACAGCTAATGAATATGAAGTTCATATTAGTCTGTATTCTATGATAGTTCAGCCTCCTCTGAACTCATATTCTGTCACCTGTTTTCAACAACCATATGAGTGAAAACTAATCAATATACAAATTCTTTTACATGCAATAGAAGCTGTGAAGTTAGGCGCTATTTGTGCTGCACAGTATACATGGGAATACTTCCTTACCAGTGTACAATAAGGAAATGAAAGGGCTTTGCAGAAGTACCTTTCTGCTCCTTGAATGTAGATATCTGTAAGTTCTCCAACTTCAGTGTTTTGTAGCTAGTCAAACATTTCCCTTGAACTCACACAATCAATCTTTTATCAAGAACATTTAGAAAGGCTTGAGATATTTCTAGAGTCATAATCACAATCTGCAAGTTCGAAATTATAATAGCACCACCCAGATTTCAGCTGTTACTGTTAAAGTCCTATTTGAGATTTTGTCATTACCCACATTTTCAGAAAGAATTGCAATCATTATATTCTTGCTGCATGCAAAGGTGTCAGTTTCAGCATTCTGAGGCATCCTTTGGTCTTCAAGACAAAATTTTCCTTGACATCTTCATCTTGGAAATGTTCTGCTTCAAATTTCATATGTGAGCTTCATACTCTCCTTGCAAAAGGTCAAGCCAGAACAGCTCAAACAAGCAAATCTGCTGCTTTACAGAATTTCAGAGCCAAACACTAAGCAACATTTTGCAGCAGAAGCTTCAAATTTTTTATTTTTCTTTTCTAATATTATTTTTCTTTCTTGGACCACTAAAGACACTAATCTTTTTAAGATTTCTCTAGGAGCTCTCGGCATTGGAAGAGCAAGCCAGTCAAAGAAATGCAAAGTAGATATATGAGAAAAGGAGTGCATTTTAATGTGTTCCTATTTCACAGGATCCCCTGCTATTCCTACATTTCCCAGGCCAATTATTTTAGGCATTGCCTTTGCCCTTGCCAGTTGGCATCTGCTTCATGTCTGTTACTCCCCACTGACAAACACATACTTACTCCTAACTGACAGTGGGCCACTCAGACAGAACCATAAGTGTGCTTCTGTTATATATGTACTGTAAGTATACTATTTAAGTATATTCAAGTATAATAACCATCGTTTAAAGTGCTGATTAAGTGTAATGACAATAAATTGTCTTTTCACATTTCTGTGCTTACTTTCTATTGCATTAAACAGATGTTTGGCAAGAAAACACAATTCAAAATATTCAAAACAATTTTTTTAGAAGTATCCATACTGAAAGGCTGAGACTTTTCAAATATAAAAAAAAACACATAATCCAGAATTTGAAAACTATGGGCTTCTTTGAAAGTGTTATGCATCAATGCCTACTGCCTTTGCACTTCTAGAAATGTCCAAGAGAAACATACTGTAACTCAGACACAGAATTTACTGAGATACATCCAGGATCAATCCGGCTCACAAGAAGGAATGATCCATGATAACCAGATTAAGATTCATCATTTTTTCAAATAATGTTCTGTAGTCCCTGCTTCAGAAGAACTACTAAGCATTTCAGCAGGAAACATTTCATTCCTGTAGTATTCCACAGGGTTTTGATTTTGATACACTATTCTCAAGCTTGTTGACTGTGTGAGACATAAATTTTCCTTTAATTTGGCTATTAACATATATTTTAAAACTGTGGGGATTTTAGTTATATGTCAACCTCCACAATTTACAGCACCCAAAGTGAAGATCAATTGTGTTAAATATTTGGGGATATCCTCTTCCAAAAATGTCCTACTTAAAAGTATTCTGGGAGGAAATCACACTTCCTAAATGTAAGCCTTCAAGGTTTCACCCTCAAGTGATTCAAAGATCAGAAATTACACACAGTTGCCTTCAATCAAGTTTTCTGCATAGCTTCTACAAAGCCAATATATCTTATTATTTGTGCTGCAGCAGCATCTGGATAACCCAGGAATTTCATTAACAAGTTATGAATCTTTAGGAACTCTAGGACTTAGCCTGATTAGCAGGAGATTAAAAAATACCTATCTCTACAATGACAGAGGCTACAGAGATGTAGGGGGATTTTTGCTATTTTTGACACTGGATTTACAGTTCTGTACTGAGAGTGGCCACTGTAATCAGTCATCATAAACTCCAGGGAAGGACTGCATACACACTTAGCCTTACAAGTCTGATAGGTGCTCTACAGGTTTCCTGACCTGCTAGTGTTAAGGCTCAGTTTGGAAGGTATTTGACAGTGCTGTGGTCATGCCTCTAGAAAGGACAAATTCCACATGGCAGAGGCAGAGCCAGATTCAGTCACCCTTCATGTGCCTTCTGCCCCGCCATGGTGTTTCGGGCCTCTGTGGGGTCCCTGATAGCTCACAGCCTCTTCCTAGTGTGTCACATTACTCCCGCTCTCCTACCTCATCATTTTTTTCCCCCACAGCTCACTGCCTTCACCTTTGCCCCAGTGCAATTATCCTGTTACCCAGTCACAAGGAAGAGACTCTGCTCATCCCACTCCTAACTCAGGCTTCCCTCTTTCACTTTTTCTCATGGGTCTGACCCTGAGGAGATTATGGTCATTAATCAGAAAACACACATCACATTGTTGGTTCATAAACCACATAAAATCTTATCTATCATAAAAATATTTTCAGCTTATTTTTTTAATAAAAACTTGCAGTTTTCAAGCAATGCCAAGAACAGAAACACTTTCATCTAATGATCTTTAGCTATAAACTTCAGCATCACAGTCATTGGCCAAGTTTGTTTCACTCCTGACTCATCTAGTCTTCGGTTACAGCATTTTAACACACACTTTTATCACATGTATTGATCTGAGAATTAAATGAATATGTTGTTAGTGCAACTGCCCTCTTTTCTGATTAGAGTTCATGCATGCAGTCCAACACATACACTGCCTATTGACCTGCTGCACAAACAAGTATAAAATCTCATTCATCTGAATTTCATGGAAATGGCTTTCTCTTCTATTTTTATAAAGAATTTGATTACACATTCATTTAGTGCGGCGTTCCGGGACCTGTGTCCCACCGGAGACGCCACAGAGGGTTCGGTCTGTCAGAGACGGATAGCAGTAAAGGAGCTTCCACCAGGGCGGGATAGACTCTCAGGTTGCTTTATTTCTGTGGGCTCGCTGGAGGATAGGCACAGCGAAGGGCAGAGGAAAACAACCACGCAGAAGGGAAGCAAGCTCTGGGAGCCCCAGCCAAGGGGCGGGGTAGGGAATGTATAGGGAGGATAATAGGAGTGGTCAGGGTTGGCAGGAACCAATCGAGTAGGGGCTAAGGGGAGGAGAATGGATGGGGTGACATAACTGTAACCAATGGGGATGAGGAGAGGGAATGGTTTCAGGGAGAGAGCCAGTGGGGATACATGGAACACAGAACTTTCCAGAACAGGGGAAGGAGTACAAACTGATTGACATAAATGAGGGGAAGGGATGACAAAATATTGACAACTCGGGGAAGGCGGGAAACTACACTTCTGTAGCCTCCCACAGCAGGACGGGAGGCTCCTCTTCCAAACCCCCTCCCACATTAAAGTATGAATTTAAACAAGCCTCTATGGTGCCACAAATAAGGAAAACACATCCTTATGATGAGTCAAATGAGTCAAGAAACAGGGTTTATGAACCTAGGGTCCTCATATGACAGGAAAGCTGGACAGGACAGAACGCACATCGAACCAATATGGTTAAGCAAAAGTACTTCATTTATTAGTGAGAAGATGGCAGTTTATATACACTTCCATATAGTTTACTGTTTACAAAGGCACTCTCATTGGCAAGCAAACATTGTTTACCTTTGCCTTAAGGTGGTCAGGCTTTTCACACTGCAGCTGTACTCTAATTCACACTCAGATAGCTCATTACTTTGTAGTTACCTTAACATAATTTCTAACTGCGACACAACTAATTTCTTACTGCGTCAAAGGCTTCCAGGCCCCACCAAGGCTGCTTATCAGGGGCCTAGTCTGAGGGGTAGCTCAATTCTCACTCCAGACATAAATAATGCCTTCTCTCTCAGAAATTCTGCAACAGATTTAAATTAAAAACCTCAAAACTAATTGAAGATTGAAATAAAAGTCAACGAATAATCACAAAACCATGCAGAAAAGGGCAAACTTTGAGTTTAGTGACAAAGCAGAGAAATACAGGGGCACAAACTATCTGGACTAAAAAAAAATTTTAAAATACACTTTTTAAAAGACTGAGGAGTCAAATTATCCCTTACCTTATGAAATATCATCCTCAGGAGCACAGCTATTCAGGCACAAGATAAACAGGCATAGCTGCAGATTCTACCCATACCTAAACAAATGTCTCAAAAGTAATAGACCAGTTACTCTCCAAAAGCTTTCTGAAGAGACTAGATGGCTTAATATATTCTTGTAAATATAGTTTTTCAAAAGGAGAGGCTTAATTTATATTCCTGGCACAAAGACTTAAGAAATGATGGGAACATTCTTGCAGGCTTTGGTGAGTTTGGAGTCAGCCTTCACAAAAGGAAGGTGCTTGAAGATCACTTGCACCCAGCAGAGTATGCAGAGTTCAGTATTTTGTACATGACTATGCTTTCACACAGAGGGGACTATGGCTTGCAAGTGTAGGATACTGTACTTGGTTTGGTTAGCTCTATAAATCTTTAATCCTCACCTGTGTGCAAAGGAAGCCCAGCTGCAATATCTAAAGGAACACCATTAGATCTTGTTGTAAAAAGTGTGAAGTCTTTATTCTCTGTAAAGTAAAACTGCTCTCCAAATGTTAATATGAATGAAATGTATATGTCTGTATCACTAGAACAAGAGGATATTATCAATTTATGTGATATTTTAAACAGTGACTTTATCACATTATACTGATAAATGTAATGTGTAAAACTATCTCAATATGCTTACGATTACAGTTAATATTATCTGCTCTATTTAATTACAATTAGGTGTAAGTAGCCTTTAGCTATGTGCAGCTTAGACTTGTAAGTCACAGATCAGAATGGGTTGCAAAGATCATCTGCTTCCAAATCCATTGACATGGGCAGGGAACCTTCCATTAGTCCTGGTTGTTCATTGGATCGCTGACAAGAGGCTTCACTTTACCAAAACCTAAACAAACCAAACTTGTTATCCTGATCGACAAGTCCTTATTTTTTTCCTGACTATTTCTAATTACTGGACAAATGTAGCTCCATTTCATGCACTCTGACTGACCAGTGAACTGACCAGTCTCACTTCAGTGTCATTGAAAATGATAGAGGCAATTCTAAATAAATCACAAACATCTGGAATTCTTAATAAACTGTTTTAATGTATCAGTTATGCTGATATTTAATATACATGTATTCTTATTTTCATAATTTTTCCTCAGAAAAATATTGCAGATTCAGCATAAAGATAAAAAATAAGGTAATCTTATGAATAGGCACTGTATTTTGTGTTGATAATGCAGGAGCTAGAAGTATTCAGGAGAGCTGACAGATTATAAAGGTTACTATAAGAAAGCATGATGCTAAAGTCTCCCTCAAAGAAATGAAAAAGACAAAAATTTCAAGATACAACTATGATCAAATTTTAAAAGACATCTCTAAAAATCAAAACATAACACACAGAAATACTAGGAAAACACAAAAGAATAGTGTAGCAATATATGACTAGAAACCCTAAGGATGGAGGTACAACTTAAAACTGGCCAAAGATACTCAGCATATGAACAAAGACACTATACTGCATTTACAGAATCAGAAAAGAGTAAATTGAACATATAAGCTCATTGATTGGAGAGCAAGAGAGAAAATAACCATTGAAAGAGAATGTTGTGAAGTATTAAAATGCCTTATTACTAGAGTTTTGAAAACAGAACTAATTATTGATTTTAATGCAGAGATAAGGGCATGAAAAATGAGTGTCAAGCAGAGTCCAACTCAATTAAAAAAACAAGTCAATTAATTATCTTACTATAAGAATATTCAAATGTATTGAGAATAGTGGAGTTAACTGAGAACAAGCTCATAAAAATATATGGAAAAGAGGCAGCTGTTAATCACTGTGGACTGGTTTCCTGCTGGTTGAATCCATCAATAAGGTCAAACTGTTAATTCCATCAGGGAGAACTGAGAAACTGGAGATAATTTCATAACAAATTAAACTCTTTAAGCATGGTTATCAGTAGTTTTCTATCACTTTTAAAGGAGGACGCACAAGTGGCTTTCTTAGACATAATCAATGTTTTTGCTTATTATCATTTTGCTAACTTTTGAGTGATGCAACACTCTAAACAGTAATATTAGGAAGTTTTATATGTTTCAGAACTAATGTAGAAAACAGTAATAAAAATCCTCATATGTCAAGCAGAAAGTGTCAAATGGGAAAAAGGAAATTCAAAATAAGTACATATGAAAAGGATAACTCTTGACAATAATAATGCTGTGAAAGAAATCCTTCCAGTTTATACTGGCCAGCAAACTCATTTTAAATTAAGGATGATCTTTCATGAAAAGCAGGTCTCAGTCAAGACAATCCGAGTCAAAAAAGTCTTACTGTCTGGAAGGCATGGGAGAAACCATTCAGCCATACAGAGCAGTGTCAAAGCACTGGATGAGGTGTTGCCTCAGGTTTTGTCTCTGTATTTAAATGGGGGAGAAAATCCAGCAAAGAAATTACAACAAGGGTCTTGAACTGTAGAAAAATATTAAAAGATCAGCTTTATTTTGCCTGCAAAAGAGAACTATTGCATTGGAAATGCTAACTTTGTTATAGTTCTGGTGTAATAAAGGGAGGATAAATCATTATTTTGCTATTTGAAGAGGATAGCTGAACAGTTAGCTCCAACTGCAAAAACAACAGGTTGGGCAAAGGAAAAAGACTAAAAATAGGGAAAAAATTAGCACCATATATATGGCCAGAAGATCAATTAATTTAGCAATCTGTTTTCATTATTGAATATTCTGTTGCGAAAGCACACTGCAGTTCCAGAATTACTTCTATAGGCTATAAAATTGATAAAAATCTGCACACATACAGGGGGAAGTATATTCTTAATTCACAACTGCTTTAACAATATAACTTTCTATTTGTAATGATTAAAATAAGCAATCATAACCTGCCTTTTGCAAGGTAAAAATGACCTCCTACACACAGTGTATAATCCTTAATCTGAAATTAAAATACTAACATTTCCTTGTTTTGTGTGTATTTTACCAACACACTTTAATATTGCCTATAATGTAAAATTTTGCTTTTTTAGTTTCTAAATGATTCACTTTTGAGAAACACTTTAGGAACAACCACTGTACAACTTCATTGTATGCCTAATTGAGTAAAATATTGCACACACTTCCAACAAGTGGGGAACACTTATGTCAGGGGCAGCAATTCTCTAAGACAAACCAAGAGCAAAAGCAGAATAAATTAGGAACAACTATCATTCCAAAGACAAATACTTATATATGAAATATTTCTATTATTAAACTAACTCTATTCTATTTTCTACCAAACTCTACAGCCTTCCCACCAAAAGTGATAAATTTACCAATAATGAGGTAATACATGAAAGTAATCTCCTGATGTAAAATTTTTATTAGTACAGTAATTCTTTCTAAAGTCATTAGAGCTGGTGCTTCCTCTGCACAATTAAAGAATAGCTTCTTCTATATTTAATACACTCATAGAATTTTCTGCTTAGCCCAGCTAAGCAAAAGTGTTGCTCAAGCAAACTCCAAGCTCATTGATCATTATGGAGAAAATAATACAGTCTCTCCCAACTGCATTTCTTACTGTAGACAACATTTTGCTTGGAAGCAGAGTTCTGTTACAACACAAAATGCATTAGAGTAGCAATGGATGCCTGATAAAAAATAACAATAGCAAAAAAGAAAATATAATCTGGGATAACTCTAAAAAACAATAAAAACTCCATTTATTGAGCATATTAATTAAGTTTCAAACATCCAGGAAAGGACAGATAAAATCTGCTAAAGTTGCTGTGCCTTTGGCAGACATGCTTTATTGAATTATAGAATGACAAATATCAAAACAGTCTCTTAATTAGGTAAGTATTGGGCTTTTAGTGTTGTGTCAGGGCTTTCTAAATTAATTACTTGAGAGTTCTTTATATAAATTCACACAATTTGGGGGAGAAAAGGAAAAAATTGGGTCATTTAGCTTGCAAAGGATAGTCTCTTAAGTGGAGGTACAGTATAGGAAGAGAGAGAGGAAGACAAAGGGGAGGAAATTGGGAGAAATTCTCCCTTTGGAAGATGGGAGAAAACTCCATACCCAAATCTTTTTGTGGCTTACCCAAAGGAGACTATAGTCATCCCAGCCCTGTTCCTCTGATGTAGTGAAGAAATTCTAAGTGACTCTAAGTGACTGAGGATACTGGCCTGACTTGTGTAAAATCCCTAGCTATATTTACTTTTCAGACTAGTCTGAGGAATAAATTAGAAAAATCAAGAGGCATAATTCCTCTAAGTTTTCTGCTTTTGCTCAGAAAAGACAACCAAGAAAATAAGATTGTCCACCAACAATTCTGGCGACATGATGAGTCTTTAAATAACCAAAAATTACTATGTGTGATGTATATGAGAATGAAAATGCGCCTGTTCAGTTCTTTTGAAGGAGCAGCAAATGTATAATTTGCTGCTTTCCAATGTTATTTTCTTAATCAAAACCAGAGTGCACTCAGCAAAATGGACCATCTCTAGAGGACCAAACAAATTAAACTTGGATATAGGAATATACATATATATATTTGTGTGGATGGGTGGGTGGGTGTGTGGTGCGTGGGTGTGTGTGTATATATAGAAAAGTAACAAAGGAATGAAGTAGGTAGATTTGCATAATTTTAAAATCTTGAGGTTTTAAAAACATCTGTGTTAACTACAAAAATAATTATAATTTTCTTTTGAAGCATACTTCACATAACATCTTCTCAGTTCTGGAAGATATAATGTGAGTATATGTTTGGCTAGATTTTGGTTCAGGTATTAAGACATTCCAAATGAAGGAACAAATAATGTCTTAGCACATACATATCAGTATATTTAGGGTTTCAACTGCCTCCAAAGACAGTTTTCTGTCAAACCAATAATACTAATAAAGGACAAATAATAATCCAAGCTTGTGAAAATATCTCTGTAGATTAGAATCTCATTCATCTTCAATAAGAAATGGCACATAAAGTTTGCTTAAGTAGTAAGGATGGCAGACTTTCTGAGATATCACTAAAAAAAAAAACTACATTGGATGAAAAAGAACAATACACACAATGTTGGGAAGCTATCTGGATTACAACTTTGAATAACATTTCACAATTAGGGCTTGATATCCTTTCAACAGGAAAAACTATTAATGGAGCATATGATGTACAGGATAAGATTAATTTACTCAGTAAAAGATGATAACAGTTAAGAGAACAGTGGGAGGCTGGGTGATGTTCAAGCTCTATAAAGCACTTGAGGGGATTAAAAACTGTGATCTCTTACTAAAGTCACAGAACCTGTAAAAAGACCACTTAAGCATTTGGTGGTAATATAGATGAAGGATTTTGCATTCAAATCCAACGAGATTTTGTGTTGTCATAGTATTATAACATCATTTAGGTTAGAAAATACCTTTAAAATCATCAAGTCCAACCATTAACCCAGAATTCCCAAGTCTACCACTAAATCATCTACTACTCTTTAAATACCTCTAGGGATGGTCACTCAGCCACTTCCCAGGACAGCCATTCTAATACTGAGCAACATTTTCAGTGAATCAATTTCCTAATACCTGATCTAAACCTCCTCTGGGTGTCACTTGAGGCTGTTTTCTCTTGTTGTATCACCTGGAAGAGGAGACTGACATCCACCTCAACGCAATTCCTTTGAGGTAGCAGTAGAGAGCGATGAGGTCTCCTGTTCTCCAGGGTAAACAACCCCAGTTCCCTCAGCTTCTTATAAAACTTGTGCTGCAGGCACTTTAGCAGCCTCACTACCCCAGGGTCCTTTTCAACTAAGTTTCCAGACTCTCTGCCCGAAACCTGTAGCAACGCATGGAGTTACTGTTGAATTTCATATGATTCACCTTGGCCCATCACTCCAGCCTGTCCAGGTCTCTCTGTAGAACCTTCCTACTCCCACCAGATCAACACTCCTGCCCAATTTAGTGTCACCACAAAGCAGCTAAGAATGCATTCAATTCACTCATCATTCTCTCATCAGATCACTGATAAAGATATTAAACAGGATGGCTCCAATATATAGCCCTGGGGAACCCCACTAATGACTAGTCAAAAACTGGTTGTGACAAGATTCACCACCTATTTCTGGGCCCACCCATCCAGCCAAGCTTTTATCCCAAACATATCTGTCCAAGACATGAGCAGCTATGTGTGATACAATAGCTACTGCAGCACTCAACCAAGACCACTGTTCTCTGACTTTTCCATTGGACAAAGATTTATTGCCTCCTCTAGAATATTGGCAAGTTGGAGTAAAACCTGTTTTGTGACTAGATAATTCAGAGAGATCATCAAAGCCATCAAGACATCCACTCTCCTGGGTCTCTGATAGCTATTTGTGTATTCTTCAGCTTTCTCATATCTGTACTTTCTGAACAATAAGACTTTTCATTTTATAGAAATTCTTGCTGCACTACAATTATCTCTTGCTTCCCTCCATCAGTTGGCTGACGTAGGAATAAATTAAGCAGGTGTTTATTAGAATATATATGAACCAGCAACATATTAACATAGGACCACATTTATAGAATTGCCATGCACTGTTCTAGAGAGTAGCGGGACATAACCAATTTTTCTGCTCCTGCTATGCCAATACAAAATATTACCATAGAAATGTAATTAATCAATATTCCTCTGTGCACTTCAGTGTGTCCTGGCAGCCAGCAGGGTCACCCATGTCCTGGGGTGCATCAGGCACAGCATCACAGTCAGACAAGGGAGAGGACTGTCCTGCTCTGCCCTGCACTGGGGCAGCCTCACCTCAAATGCTGGGGGCAGTTTTGGGTACCACAGTATAAGCAAAACGTTGAGCTGTTAGAGAGTGTCCAAAGAGGGGCAACAAAGATGGTGAAGGGCTTTGAAGTGAAACCATGTGAGGAGTGGCTGAGGTCACTTGGTCTGTTCAGCCTGGAGGAGACTCAGGGGAGAACTCACTGCAGTTACAACTTCCTCGTGAGGGAAGAGGAGGAGCAGGCACTGATCTCTGTGGAGAGCACTGATAGGATTGAAGGGAATGACATGAAGATGAGTTAGGGCAGGTTTAGGCTGGATATCAACAAAAGGTTCTTCACCCAGAGGGACACTGGAACAGGCTCCTCACAGAAGGAGGAGCATCACCCCTGGTCACAGCACCACCTCTGACAGAGCTCAAGAAGCATTTGGACAATGCTTTCAGGTACATGGTGTGATTTCTGGTGATGTCCTGTGAAGGGCAAGGAATTGCACTTTGATGATCCTCATGGGTCCCTTCCAACCCAACATATTCTGTCATTCTGTGAAAACAATAATTTCTGCCAAATTATTCCTGTTTCTAATTCATGAACTGCCAATTTCTCCTTAATGGATAACATTTATATATAGTGGTCAATGAACCATATGCAAATAAAGAGAAATTATATATTCTTCCAGAACAATTTCTTTCATTCTGTCCACTAAATGTTTTAAAGTACATAAACATTACTGAAATTAACAGTTCATTCCTGAAACATTAAATTCTCAATTACACTGGAACAAAAATTGCTCTGTCATCCCTTTTCAAGTCAGGCATTTAGGTATCTTTGTTTAAACTAAGCCACTACTATCTCAATTTTATGGCATCCTTTCAGAAAGAGGAACAATGATATATATTAACAAAAGATGTTGGCGTACAGAAAAATATAAGGTCAGTTAAAGGACGACAGAAATAAAATTCCACTCATTTTTCTTTATTTCTCAGCAGATTCTTCCAAACCTAAAGAAAGGTATATAATATAATAAAAAGTCATCCTAAGACTTTACTCATTTAAATCTAATGACAAATAAATAGTTATACATGAACCTTCCAGTCTAAACATGCTTTAAGGTCATGGGCTGAGGATTACAATTCTGGTGTACTAACGTACACGGTATGATGTTAGCTACTCCATTATCCCAGACTGCTTTAATAAGTAGAAGGGCAAAAATCTAGTGGAAAAACTCTAGGAATTACTGAATTAATGTTATAGGTATGCAACTACCATTATATATTCCTATGTTTAGAAATATAGTTTAGTTTAGGACAACCCTGACACACCCACATGGCTTCAAGCTGTCCTGCTTCACAACTTCTGTAAAAAAAAAATTAACTTTTTAAAATTTTTTTTTAAATCCTGGCCAAAAGCAAGGGACACTTTACTATTGTGATTTTAATTACAATTGGTGAAGATGCTTATCTTCAGCATATCAATAGCTCCTTTCAGCATATCATTATCTGTACATTCACAGAGATTACAAATATAAATTTGCAGATGAGACCAGCAACTTAAAGAAAAATACAGCGATGGGACTGCTGCTTGTTCTAAGAAAACATCTCAGAGTTTAGATAGTAGACCTTCACAGCTTTCTGAGTTGGGATTTCCAATAGCTACCAATGCATATATCTTCAAGTCTCTCTTCCGCTGACCTTTTGAAAAACTAGAAATTCAATTTGTAAGGATGATATGAGGTAAAATAATATTCATTTTCTTATTTTAAACTAAATGAGCCCATATTAAATGAGTTTATTGGATATTTTGTAGAGATGCTATATCACAAGGAATAATAGATAATTGCCTCTTTTATTAAGAGACTTAAAGGCTTTAAATTTTTTAGCTAAATAATAGAAAGTTGCTATGTGATAGAATAAACAAATAAGGAAAAAGTTTGTGAGAGGAGCAGTGCAACCCCAATATATGACACCACATCTCAGAATAAATTTTGAACTTATTTTTTACATTCCTAAATCTAATGTGCAGTAGCAGCTCACAAAAAAAAAAAATTGCCTTCAAGAAAGCAGGTACAGAGAACAAGACAAAGGTTATAATTTTCTACTATACTTATGTATTTATAATAGTCATATATTGTGCTTGGATATTGTCAAGAGAAAGAAGCAGCTGTCTTAAAATTAATGCCAGGAAAGGATAACATCATTTGCCTTAGCAACAAGTCTGACACAGATGATAATAAGTTTTCAAAAAAAAAAGTGAGAAAAAATTGAGGAATCATAACTGACTGTATTCCCTTTTCCTCAAAGCAACAAAACTACAAGAAAAGAGCAGAGTATGCACTGAAAGTAGCAGAAGATCGTCACTAAATGCACAAAAATGCTTCTTTCTATAGATGATTGCAGAATTTTAGACTGCAGCACCACAAGATCTCTGCAGAGGCAGTCCATATTTGAAGGTTCAGATAGGGGTTTAGACAGTTTTATTAATTGCCCCTTAAATGACTACTTAAAAGAAGGACAGATAGAGATCTGTTACACAACATCAGCGTATGCAATATTTATGCAACAACCGTAAACACAGAACAGCAAATGTACAGACAAGCGAAATTGGCTATTTTGTCCCTTTTCTTTAAGCCACATTGTTGGTCTACACAAACTACTGCTCTGATTCAGCAGATATCCCTCGGGCAATGGTCAGTGTAAGAGCATGTGGAGTATCTCTTTCACCTCTCTTTTAGTGTGAGCCATCATCAGATAATTGTAAAATGAAGAGATGTCCACAAGTGGACAAAAGCCAGGGGGGAAAAAAAAGTAGGAGACAGAAGATTATTTCATCACTAGTCATGCAGATCTGGATTTTTTTTAATATTAAAAAAATGAAAATATATGCAGAAAGGAGGAGGAGTTAGTGGAAAGATTTGCTGTTTTCAAAATTAAAGCAGTCCAGTCATAATCAGCAGGGCTTTGGGGTTTGGCTTTTGTTGTTTTTTTGTTGTTTTTTTTTTTTTTGAGGGGGGAATGGTTAAAGTGAAAAAAGAAGCATTGAAAATTACTCAAATCAGTCACAATTATTCTAAAATAATATGTACTTTGGACAAAAACTTTGTCATCATTGTCAAAAGTATCTCATCTGCAGAATTGCTTTCAGCTAGGTGTACAAAAGTAAAACAGTCAAAACATGACAAATCTCACTTTTACTTGTCAGCTTTCATTTCCAGTTACAGGGCTACTATAAGTTTAAACTCCAGGAGAGGAGCAAGTATTGTTGATATTTGCTTTGAGATATATTGTATATTTTGATTATTATACAATATATTCTCCACTCCTCAGTTTTGTAATAAAAAATATTTTTCAAAAAATAAAAGTTTTCAACCAAATTTATTTGCCTCTGCAAAGTTCTAGCCTCATTCCTTTAAGCTGACTAAGTTCATTCATTAAATGTCAAATGAGAGACAATCAAAGTAAATAGTTTGTGAATTGCCTACAAAATAACCTCTGCTAGTCGGCAAATACATTGCAATAGTAAAACACATTTCCAGAAATTAATGCCCTTCCCTCATGGATTTAATGGGGCTCGCCATTGTTCATGTGGGTAAAGCTTGGGAATCACTAGGAGCAGAGAAAAAGGGGCTGGCTCCTTCATGAGTATTGTCTGCAATGAGTTATTCAGTCAACTATATTTATGTGATGAAAATGTGCTACTAACTCCAATGAGCATTAAATTGCCTTCCCTCCCTATCCACACTGATGGTCAGAGAATATTGATGAAAACATCTACTGCAGCATTTAATGTTTATTTAATTAACAAATGCTCGACTTGCTAATTGCAGGGTTCCCTTCATGAATCAACGTGAGAACACTCACTGTTTAAATCCCATGAAGGTTATGTGATTTCGTGGGTTCATTTCGAGTGTATATTCACCAAAATGAACCAACTCCATTCCAACAGTGCAACTATTCCCTCAAAAAACTCAGTTAAATGAAGAATGTGGTAAGTAATAAAAAGAGTCCACTGAGCATTTGAGTGTATTTATGAATGAGTGTCACACATGGAGAGAAATGGGAGTCAGTAAACTGGCAGGATTTTGGCCTTAAATTTATAATTCACGTACTCAGTGAGCACAGACATACTCAAAAAGAGGAAAGATCACTGTGCTCACTATCAGTAAGAAAATATTATTTTGACTAGCCCACAATAGGTAGAATTTTATACACATATAGTAATAGTAATATGTAATGTATATGTATATACATATAGTAATAGTTCAAAAGTAGAGTAGTGGCTTTTGGAGTGGAGAAGCAGGAAAAAAGAATTCAAAGATCCTAAGCTTTGCAGTCGAGACATCTAAAGAAACCCCCGGGAAGTCACTAAATCAAAATGTGAGACAGTTAATTAGAAAAACGCTTGGGGAAAACCTTTGCACTTTCTGGTTTATTTTTATAGGTTTTTTTTTCCTTATTATTAGATATTTGAAGATTGAAAAAGGTATTTTCTTAGATTTGCTATTAGAAACTTCAGCTTTTCTGAGTTTTCCAGTGGAAATTGTGTTGCCCAATTAACAGAAAAGCCCCAGGAGGCCACTACATGTAGGTGTAGAGAGACAAGCTTCCAGTGTTCCTTTGATATTGTCGCAGATATCTCAGAAGGGTAAGTCAGCCAACCACTCACCCATCATGTGCTTTGTTCTCTGATCAGAAAAGCATGAAGAAAGTAACAGTGGTTGAGATGATGGAAAGAAAACAGATGAAACCAAGTCCTCAGCTCATTCTTATATCAGACTCTTTCCACAGTAACGGTTATTTGTCAGAGTGAAATGCAGGAGCTGTAATAAGGGTGAAAAACCAATTGGACAGCAAAGTATAAACAGAAAGTCACAACCTGGAAACCACCAGCTGGAGACCACTTCAACTGATGGCTTAAGGTGGCAAGTTTCAGAGTTAACTAAATCCCTTATATTTCAATTGCACTGAAGGGTCAAAAGAACTGCCATCAGCTGTCATAGCCACCACATAAGACCAATTCTCTACTGAGTATGGTTCAGACAAATAGATATTTTGGTGTTATAAACTGAGGGTTAGGGTTTGACCAGGTGAACACAGAACGTAATAAAATGACTCGTTAGATTTCCCTGAGGTGTATAAACACCAGGATGGACAGAGTCCAGAGCTGGTGCTGTTGCCTGCCCCTCTGTATCATGCAACCTCCTCTTCAGAGTACAAGAGGTAATAAAGCAGTCCAGGATCAAAACAGCTCCACATTACAGTCAAACTACTCTAATTGTTGTCTGGAGACAACAACTGCTCTACTCTAATTGTAGACTAGCAGGTCCCACCATTTAGTTTTTCTGTCAGCACATGGTAGGAATCTGTATTGCAGTTAGAAGAGCCAGCATAGTAACCTCTATGTGCAAGCCTGTATACATAGAAGCAGCAAAGAATTATACGGTACATCAGAATATTTCAAGCCCATGAAGACCAAAGCTGTTAGCCTGGGAGGAAAATATATGAAGTTGTAAACTTACTTTTACTGTGCAAAAAGGCTGTAAGGGGCCACTAAAGGCCAGGATGTCTTATAAATAGTATGCCACAGACTCATACACTGGAATTTTTTAATGCAGGCTGCAATATAAACAAGGTTTGCACCAAGAGTTTTAAATTTGTTTTGACTAATGAGGCATATAGGTTCAGATTGGCTGGATTGCCTGAGAATCTAAAACAAATTCCCAATGCATTTGCTGTGAAGACTTCAGTAATTTCTTTCATGCACAATCAAATCTGGAGACTCCCTTCAACTAGTCACTCAAAACAAAAAAGAATGAGAAGCAGGCAAGTGAAGCAATGTTGCAATTAAATGCACCACAGGCTGTCCACAGTGACATCCAGGTCAGCTGCGCACAAGCATATTATTTGAGCATTAGAATCTGTTCCACTGTTTATTTCAGCTTTGGCAAAGGCAGAAAGAAAACGGATGCTGTGTAACTTCACAAGTCAAGGAAAGCCATTGTTTCTGCTCTTTGCTGTTGCTTAATATCTGCAGTAAACAAACCAGAAAAATAACAAATGGGACTATTGCCCTTTTTTTCTGGACAGAAGAAACAACTTCAATTTATTAAAAGACATCTTACCAAGATTAAGAGAGCTGAAAAGAAACACAACAAATTTGAAGTAATACATTCCATTCTGTGTGCCTTATGCATGCATTTGGCTGCAAAGCATTTCTTGGTCTCTTTTCTCCCATGTGGCAAGTACCCATCTCCAAAACAGAAAGGCAGTAGGTGCGTACATCCCGATTTTCCAAGAAAAGAGCTTAAATCACACCACACTTGCAGTAAATGTTTGTCCAGAGGGATTCAAATTGCATTCACCATGAAGTCCTCATGCAACACAATGGCCCTGCATATCCAATTAACACCAGGACATGGTCAGTGGCTGTCTGATCTCCTTTGGCTGCAGAACTGCATGAGGAATCAGGCTTGATAGGATGCAGACACACAGACGTCTGCATCTCTTCTCTCCTTCCATGGAGGTACCCTTTTCAAATTGACAGGATGAAGTAGGTAAGTTTACAAGGCAAGAAGGCATCTACAGAGGTTAACAGAAAATTGTATTTAACACAGAAAAATTAAGATACTGAATAAATAAATTCTGTCTCTAAAAAGTATTCTTACCAGATTTTTGCATGTTTACTTTCAGCCATCCATCTGTAAGAAGGAAATACATAAACAGGGGTGTTGGTGTTTGAAGAAACAGACAGAACACTGGTAACTCCTTTAGAAAAGCAATATTTACATAAGAGGCACCAGACTTTGCAAAATCAGGAAATAACTGTAGAGTTTATGTGATTAGGAAGTATAAATCACAAATAAAATCAGAAATTATATTCACATATATATTACAAGAGTGAACTGCTCAGCTCACAAAGCTTAAACTACATTAACATACTTAAATCAGAATGCACCTATTTGTTTGCCAGCACACAGTGAAATATACTTTCCGGACCAACACTAGCAACCCTAGACACTTTTAAAATGTTGTGAAATCTACAAACCAGCAGACACCCTTCCACACTCTCTCATGGGTGCTCTCATAAAGGTGTGGATCCCTTCTCAACGTTTCCCTAAAGATGCACTGTCACAACTGATAGTTTTATCCCAGACTATTCAGTATCCTGTCTTTATGCATTGAAAATTTATAGCTGTCATTCAGGTACAGCAATTTTTGTTTCATCATAAAAATGTCTGGGCATCCCAAAATAATGCAAACAGCCAAGCTGCTGCATAGATATAACAACCCTCACACTTGGGACACACATTAGGATAGGCACACTGGTGGCACACCACTGACTGGATCCTGAAAAAAAGGATCCTCTCCTGTTACTAGAAACCTAAATAACTGCTTTAGTATTAAAGATTTAAATTAGATTACTATTTATATCATCCTAATGACTATATATTTTAAGCTCTAATTTTCTGTAAAATTTTTTGATATCAAAACCAACAACCCAGTAAAAAGCCACATGTTATGTACCCTACACTGGATTCTCCTGATGCTCTCTGCTGTTTACTGACATTGTGAGACTTCTGGTCTCCACAGTACTGAACAGATCTAGGATCAGGTGATTTGATCAAGAGTTATTGCAATCTTGCAATGTTGTTTGGTTTTCATAAGGGAAATGTAAAACAAAATTGTAAATTAGAAACAAAAGTAATTTTCCCTCATGGCACTTTTTTTTCCCACTACCATACTGTTTCTTTGCAGCTAAGTGCTGCAGCTCATAAATCCTCTCCCAAGATCACCAAACTTTAAGTCTCTTGAAAACTGTTTGACAAAAGTACATAGATATATTGGCCAAGTCTGTCATGCATTATTATTGCTCTCAATTTATCAGATGCAAGAAGTAATTGTTTAGTGAATCAATACTCTGATTTCTGCTGAAATGTTTACAGTTCATGATAGCATCTGTTATTAACAGGATTCCTATAACTGACCAAAAATGAAATAATCATTAATCAGATCAAAAAACTTCAGCACTCGCAAATCACTAAAAAGTGCTATTCAACTTAAGATAGTTCCTCTATTCATACTTAACCCAATGTGGGATTTAAACCACCTGCTTTGTAAGAAAAGACTGTAATGCAACTAAATACTTCCAGTTCTTTTTGGAATTGCTTTTCTTCACAAAGAATGAGATTATGAATATGATGAAAAGATATTCCACTTTGTGGCTTCAGATAAAATATTGTATGAGTGTATCGCATCTCATCTCGTACCTGTCAATACAACAATATTTATTTGGGGAAATGTGGCTGGCAGGTATAAAATCATCCTTAGCAGACCATACAGACATTTATGAAGAAATGGTAGCACAGAGGAGGGAGCAGGGAAATGTGCAAAGGCTTTTAGTCCAACTCCTTTACCTCTTACACCTGTCAAACCATCCTCTCTCTCCAGCCTTGCTAATGTTAAACCACAAGCATTTCATATTTGTATGCTTCCACTGTACACAGACTAGCCCAGTCATAACCAAAATCTGCCATGTTTTAATGCTCTCTTCTGAAATGTTTCCAGAATTTTTCTCCAGGTGAAAGAGCATTTCTTTATTACTGTTTGTACAAAGAAACAAGAAATTTCAAATAAGAAGGGCATCAACTGGAAATAAATGAGGCAAATTTTTACTATTTGATTTGCTGACCGGAAAGATTAAAATGGAAACAGAGGGGTTCACAGAACAAGTGTATTTTATTTCAGTTTAAAATTATGTCTAATTCAGATTAAATAGGGCTCAAGGTAGGAACGGGAAATGTAACCCACTTAATTGTGATGTTCTGGAAGAAGGTTAAATATTACAAAGGAAAACTCCTTTCCTGGCTTTCCTTAAAAACTATTCTGCCTTAACAGGCACAATTTTGGGAATACAACTTTACATCAAATAAAGATATTTCTGGCTTATATACTTGTAATATTTGCACAGAAAAGTGAAGTGTACTTTTAAAGGATAGAAACTAAAGTATAGAAGGAAAATTCTTCCCTTAAGGCAAAGTACCTTTCAGAAGAATAAATTAACTAAAATTTTCACTCCTGCCTATGTATTGTATCCAGTTAAAGCAGTATTCAAGACCAAAGCAAAGTAAGGGAATTTATTTTGCTCCTTATTATTCATTCTTTCGGAAGGACAGGATCAAATATCTTCTTATATGTGCAGTGTTACCATACCACAGCATAATTCCATAAGTCTCCATTCTACAATCCAAACCACAGGTTTATGTACCCCAGCATAGGCTCAGGAATTACAATGAAACTTTGAAAGGGTCAAATCAGACACACTGAGAGATCATATGGATAACTGCAACTGGTCATTCTTCTACATCTAGTATGAAATTTTTATCTTTCAGTGGGAGTGAGAAAGTATTTTTCAAAGAAGGAACAAACTATACACTCACACCAAAACAAAACCAAACACTGAGTGAGGAAGCTAAGGCAAATTGTAATACCTGAAATCTATTCTTCTTTTTTTTTTTCAATAGGCCAGATGTCAGTTTTGGAGATGTTTCAACTGTAAAGAAAGCATATTCAAAAGGGAGAAAAAACCCAAACAAAAATAGCTGCAGTTGCATGAATTCTTAAAGTTTGTGCAAAGAATTATCTGACATGTAACTGCAGTGCTCAAGAGCAGAACAGCTGGTATGGACTGATCACAGAGGCTGAACTCTGTCAAATTTCTTCACAATGTACTTGAACTTTCTGCAGTTTAGTATGGGACTTCAGGTAGAGTGCAAAACATCACCTGTCATTGTGACAACCAAATATTTTCATGGATTTCTACAGAATCCAAACACTCCAGAATTTTAAGAATGTTTGGTCATGCCCTAAGACACCTCCCAAATCTCTCCCTAAATGCTGCTGCCAGTAAAATACTTGCATATTGAGGCTTCTCAACTGCACTCTAAAAAAGGGCATCAGGGCATTAGGGGATGATACTGTCCCCTTTTGTATCATGATCCAGTGATGATACTTTCATTGTTAATTTGCATTTCCTTGACATTAACACTACTCTCTATCTCTTGCCCTGCCTGTTTAAAATTTAAGAGACTTGATCTTATCTATTTGAGGTAACATAAAATCATCTACCAAGTTAGAGCTCCTGACATTTGCAGATACCAGTCTTTCTAAACAAGCTCTCTGTCATCTACCACACAGATCCTGTTCCTTTGCTCCCCAGTAAAAATCTCACCATAATTAGTTTTTGATAAATCAAATGCCATCATTAACAAAAGGTAATAAGTAACTGAATATCTCATAATGCTCTCATTGACAGATATATAGATTAAGGAACAGAAATGACCAAAATTTTGACATTTAGACCAGTTAAAAGGTCTGGTATCCATGGAAGTTAAATACAACAGAAGTACATATTTTCTCTCTCCCCCTTCATAATATATATATATATAAGATATATATATATAAAAGATATATGTATATCATATATAATATAAAAGTTATATGTACATATATTTTGTAAATATTTGTTTATTTATGTATTATATATATATAACATTTTCTTTAACAGTTCCTTTCTCAGAGGGTTATATAACCAGACAATCACTGTATGTTGACATGAAACTAATTTTTTTAGAGTTTACCTAGAACATTGAGTGTCCTTGGATGTTTCACTGGGTCATTGTATGAAGTTTTCTGTACATGTTTATCCTATATGGCAACTCTGAGCATTTATCCATTCCAAGGATGTTGACAAGGGGCACAAAAGAGAGAACTCATCACAAACTGGGCCTGCACAGTCTGACAGTGTATAGATCATGTGATGTGATTTCAGCATCGGGGCATATTGCCTCAAGGTCAGTCATCTGAACTGGCTGAGTGACTGATTTGGGCATCCATATTTGCCATTTCTTTGGTCAGGTCCCCAGCCTGCAGATACTCCCTGTAGTTCAGTGGGAGTAACACTTCCACTGCTCTCTTTAAGAGGAACATTCCCTTTTAGCAGAGTGCCTCAGGCATTTGTCTCTGGGCTCCCCATGGTGCCATGGCTCCCTGCACTCAGCGCAGGTCCATAGCAGTGCAAGACACACAGTCACTGGCTCACCCCAGGCTTGGCCACCATCAGCTTTTGCCCAGAGAGCTGCGGCAAAACCAAGGGTCTTATGAGGTCTGGAACAAATACATACCCAGTGACTCACTTTCCCTGACAAGAAGAAAGAATATTGTCACTTAAATTTTCTCTCCTTTGGCTCCTAAAGCAGTATCCATCCTGTTCAGTGAAGCTGCTTTCACCACATAGCTAGGCTCTGGGACAGCTATCATAATCACTGACCAGCACGTGGCCCAAAATATTTGAGAGACTATTTACTTTTTCTGGAGATCAGTTTCTTAACACAGCTGTCATTACATTAATTTCTCAAGGTAACTGCAGGGACAACCAGTGACAGCTAGCTGTGGGATATCCTGAGCAACCTACTGTAAATAAAATTGAAAATATCTTCCTACCCACACACAAAACCAAGAGATTCCTTTCCAAAGATAGCATTTGACCCAAATTGTACTGGAGGCATTTTCACAAAATGTCAGCTGTCAGGGAGCCATCAGCTGCAAATCCCAGAGCTAAGCCCATCATGCCTCAGCCCCTTTGGAGGAGAGCGGTGAGTCCTCGGCACATGCCTGACCCCATGTCCATTGCAGGGGCCTCTGCACAGATGCCTCCTGTCCGCAGAAAATACCCAACACAACAGAGCTGGAAACCTAAAGCAGTTAAATGCTATCACTCACAAGAATAATTAATCTCATAATCACCAGCTCAGCTGGCTATAATTGTCAATATATTGTTTTATGAGCTTCCATTGGCAGGAAATGAACGATTTCTACCTTGCAAAAATAAAACAACTCCCTGGGTACAGTGCAGGGATTATTTATATAGAAAATAATAAATCATAATGAAAGTGGCAGGAAATAAATAAAAGGGCAGTTCTGCTGGCTGAGTGTCTGGAGTTGAAATTTCTATCTGAGGCAGGTTCCAGGAATTTTCTATATTACTTTAGTTATTTAACATTAGCTCCAATTTTAATGGATACTGACTTCTGTTTTGTTCAGATATATTAATTGTCATACCATTTGTGCCTTCAGAATATAACTATATCTCTAATTTGGAGGTGGAAAAATCAAATAAACCTGAGAACTGCTATAGTCTCCCAGTAAAATAATGGGTTATGAAGAAAGCATCAAGTCATTCTGCACTGTCAAAGTTGCCCATTAGCCAGGGATATAGGTACAAAGTCAAAAGCAAAGCTGAATATGATCAGGAAACAATATTTTTCTGCTAATGAGTGTGGTATTCACTTGTCTTAGGTTACAATGTAAGATGCAACCAAAAGTATACTTTTATACATATTTTCTATCACCATCTGTTAAAACCAGGTGGGGCAGTGCTCTTTATCTCTTCTATGACCCATCCTCCCTCCGGGGAAATATCGTCTCTCAATGGGCCATTGAGTCTCACTGTATGACTGATAAAATTACATCATCCCATTGCGAGATGCTCCATCCAGGGGGAGGAGCCAACCATCCTGCCTCGATATAGTCTGATGTTTGCAACACCATTAAGAATCCTTATTCACTGAATTCTCAGAGGACGAGCTCCATAACCACCACTGGACCTTCAAAGGAAGACCAAACCCTCTACAGGTTCACTGCTTCAACAGAAGTACAACCATCATTTCAAAAGGACTTCAGCCACCATTTAATCCCCACCCTGGCCAAGAGGGTGTGAGGTTGTATCCTGACTCTGTCAGTTTTTCTGTATTATTGCATTTATTTCAATTTTCCTATTAAATTTTAGCTGTGACTCGGGATCTCCCACTGGTTTACTTTCAAAAAGTAGTACCTCACTTTAAAAAAAATTAAATTATCAGGTTAAGTGGCATAATGAAACAAGATTCACCACAGGAAAAAAAAATAAGATTTGAAGCTGAAACCTTCAAGAGTGCTGAATGAGGAAGCATCTGTGGAACAGCAAAAATTTTACCATTTGCTTTGCCTCTTTTTACATTTCACAGATAAAAGCAACTGCACCATCACTTTCCATACAAGTTTTTTATTATGATACAGGGTCCATTTTAGCAGATATAGCAAAAATAGAACACAATTTGACTGGGCAGAGACTTGGGAGGCCAGCTTTCCCTTAACCAACAGAACTGGAATTTGTTTTTCTTCTGTCTTTCTCACATGCACATATTTATTCAATAGATTTATTTAATATTTTGACAGGAAACCATTAGTATATTTAAGTCCTTTTTTTTGCAGCATTTCCTGGACCTTCATCTTACAGGGAGAGCCACAGTGGGAATGGTCAACAGGGCCCTGGATAGCTAAAGTTCTTGCTGTACCGAGAGACAGGATGGCACACAGGCAGCTTCAGTTCTCAAGGGTTTATTATCAGGAAAGGCGAAACAGGGTCGAGGGAGACAACCACTCGAGAGGGGAGCTAGCTCTGAGAGCCTTGTCCCGAGGGCAGGTCAGGGTATATAACCTAACAGGGATAGGAGGGTCAGGGTACATATGAACCAATGGGGAAAAGGCTCAAGGGAGGAGCAGGGGTAGAGTGACATAAACTGAACTAATGGGAGCAAGGGGAAGGAGTGGCTAACAGGAGGGAACCAATGGGGATACAGAGAACAGGGAACTTTCTAGAACCAAGGGGAGGCACAAACAATGATTGACATAAACAGGGGACGATATAATAAATTATGGACATGAGGGGAGGAGGGAATCATACAGTTGTGGTCTCCCAGGGCATCTTTCCCCAGGACCCCCTCCCACATTTTTTCCCTTTATTTTGTTGCCTACCGAGCTCATTCCACAACTTTTTTAGTATTGCATTAAGATGTCAATTTCGTGTTACCTCAGAGCAATTAGACAGAGTTTATTCTGTGATTTTGCGTCGCAACGGCCATTCTGTCAACACAGTTACAGTGCTTGGAGACCAAATATCAAAACAGCTTTAAGATTAGTCTCATGAAGGGAGCAGTCTTCAGAAAGCCTTCAGTCAACTTATATTAGCTGAGAGCTGATATACCTGTAGATGGGTGATGCACATCTACTAGATAACTATAGATCAGCTTAGGAATTTCTGTAGGCTTCTCCCTCTGTGTAACTGCTCTTGCACCATCACCAAGAGTCCACATGGATTTCACCAGGGAAAAGCAGGCTAAACCAAGAATTCAATCAGCAAAAGTGTTGCTCATACACTAAAAATAATTTTAGTTGATTTTACTTTAAAGTGATGGAAAAAAGGTTATACTGCTAGGTAAAAACACTGTCAACAGTAAGGCAGAGACAACAGAAACCCAAAAAACAGTTTACTGCCCTGGTAGAGCAACTGAAGACTAGGTTTCCTTTTATCCTGTTTCTATGCAAATGTTGAAACTCGTCTCCAGAAATACACACTCCTAATCTACCACGTGTTCTTGAGGAACAACCATATGGTCTGGAAGGGAAAAAGCAGTCTGCACGGTGCATACTGCATAACTGTTCAGAGAGGTATGTGGTGGTTTGATGACTGGTACAGGCTGCCTGCTCTCCTCTGTTTTTATAATTAAAGCATTATTTTAAACTATATAGTATGAATTCATCCTCTTATGTCCTCAGTTCCTCCTTATAGCCTTTCTTTTAAATTTAATATATTTTCCCTTTTCTTTTTCTCTCTACACACAAAAACTGCAGCAATTCATTTTACAGCAATCCCTTCTTGCTTCTTTCCCAATACCCATGTGTATTAAAACCTCATCTATCATTGTTTTCAGAGAGTCAGCTTTTTAATCAGATCTGTATGTATATTGGTTTGAGCATGTGGCATTTTAATTACCCTCTTGAATATGTGAAGCACATCTTTGTCATATCTACTTATATCTGAAGAGAGCCATCCTATAACACTAATTAAAGAGGGATGATGACAATTTTTCCATACTCAAATTATGTCCCATCTGTCTAGTCATCCTCCTGTTCACTCTCTGGATTAATTAAGGGTGGGGAAAGGTTGTTTCCCTAGATTTTGCCTAATGCAGGATGAAAAGTCTGTTTTAATGAAGAAACATATCAAACTCCTTTCTCCTTATCCCAGAGTAAAACACATAGCAGAGTAGAACAGAGTCCTTTGCTTTGCTGTACTCTTATCAGTTGGTCATATGGCATCATGAGCCCAGCTCGTGCAAGTTTACTGAATCTAGCAGTTGGTCTGAAGAGAGACACAGCAAGGCCAAGAAGTCACAGCTTGATACTGTCCTCTGATACCTGGACCCACAGTTGAAACCAATTTCACGTTGGTATGATTAAAGGAGACCACAGTATCAAAGGGGTGCAGTGTGAAGGCAAGCAGCTTTTCAGCATTGCCTGTTATCAGCATGAATGTATTTTGCCCATATCATTTTCTTTAGGAATTTGAGACATCTACGTAAATTGCAAAATCTTCTCATCTTGCTTAGTCAGAAAAATTTCAAAGAATTTATTCTTATTAACAGACTGGGTTTGCTTCTTTCTAAACACACTTGCACAGATCCTGTTGTACATTTCAATCAGACCTCCCAGAAGCCTAAGCCATTAATCTTCATGTAAACAGCAGTCAGAAAAGCTTTTAATGAAGGGAAGGATGAAAAGCCCTAAAGAGTTAGGACTATGTATCAGGAAGGAAGGGATGCTACTTGTACTAGACACTGTCATACTCCCACACTACCCTCAGGGGGCATGTGCCAGCAGATATCACATGCCAAAAAGTGAAAAATTAGGCAGGAGAAGAGGTGTCAGCAAGGCCTGGGCTTCCCAGGCCCTCATTACACCGGTGGACTGAGCAAGAGAATGGTTTTTATCCACTCCTGCTTTAAAAGCTTTTCCACTGCTTTTTCTTGTTGCTGCTGGTGGTGGATGTTTGGGGCTTTGATTTTTGCTGTTTGTTTTTGTTTTTGATTGTGTTTTTCTTCTTCCCTTAGCTGAGACTGATGCCAATGTCCTTCACTCATATGAATGCACTGTCACCAGAGATTTTATCATCTGATATTAGCTCAGAGACTGACAGTACTTTTACTACCATGATTCTCCAGTTTACACCAGACACTGCAAATATCATCTATGAAATTAATTTATAGAAATTATTACATGGTATTTATTTAGGGTCATCAATTGCTTAGTCTATTCTGATCCTTTAGTTAGGCCAGGAGATAATAATGACTATAAATTTGCATAAAACAGGGCCACTAAATATTACAACTGCTAAAAGGAATTTCTTCAATAGCCATCATATTTCATTGTCATTTTTCATGTACACTATATAAATGTAGTTTGAATCTCAATATTTCTTCATGCCTACTGTACATTTTTCGTTTTTTCACCCTCCAGCCTAATGCAAAGCTAAATGAGGTACTTATGAATACTTCACTTTGTAGATTATCTGTCCCATGCTAATCCATTTGCCAAACTACATGATAAAAAAATACAGCTCATCATACAAAAAAGATGATGTACATGCATTTTTTTTTCTCATAGAATGTTGAAGTTCATCATTTTATAACTTTAAAATAAAATTTTTGGGGGAAGGTAAGAAATTCAAACCATACTAAATTAGATAGGTATCCTGTGGCTAGAGATTTCAGCAGTTGCTATGACATGAGGCTAAAGAAAATGTTTTACAATCTCAAAATTTCTTTGCAGGGAGTTTTTTAACTTCAAATTATTAACAGCACTTGACAACTATGATTACTGAGACACAGAAATAAAAAACTTGTTTTCCATTTTTTTCTTTGTATAGTGGTTGCTATTGCATTCACACTACTGCACCACTTCTTTTCTCAGCATTTTCTCTTCAATTAGTCACTGCTTCTTCTACCTATTTCATTTCTTATTTTGTCTCTTTGTGGTCTTTAACATAACCTTTAACAAACCCTTACACTGTTTTCCACCTAGACCAAACTGCTCTTGTAAGAAAATGAACTCTTCATTAAGTGAAATTATAGAGGTTCTCTCACACAGACTTTCCAGCTTCCTCCTGCATGAAAATCCTATGCAGAACAGGAGAGAACCACACAAAACAAAACAAAAAGTTGTTGTTTTTTTTTTTTTACTTCTGTCAGCCAAAGGAAATTCTCCACGTATTTAAAATAACACTTCCAGATGTCCTAAAATCTGCTACCTTTTTTACTTGAACATGGTTTTGAGTCACTTGCACAGTAATTCTTTTCTAAAATTTGGAATTCTATCTACTCCCACACAGCTCTGCAAGCAATCAGCATAAAGTTGCATACTTCGATTAATTTTAGAATTCCATAAGCTCCTAGAGATTTTGCACCTGCCTCATACAGTAAGCACACATTCCTTAAGACATTAAAAAATTCTGGCTATAATACCACCTAAATTTAAGCAATAAATTGGTATTTGAGTCCTTAGACAAATATTCTTTCACTAAGCACTGTGAAAAAAGAAGACCATTTAATAATGGATCCTGTGCAACTCCCAAGACTGCTTTACCTTCTTCTGCTCATTACTTACTCAGTTACTCTCAAACCTATTTAGATTGCACCCTCATGCCACTTCAAAAACTGACATGGATTTTCATTGAAGAATAAGTTACTTAAACCAGCACTTGAGCTAGAAAAAGAAAAATAAATATTAACCTTTATCCATAAGGCTTCTTATAGAAAAAGCAAAGCTTCCAACACAAGTTTGGAAGTAGAAGAATCTGCATATTAATTGCTCTCCAAGATTCTAGTACAGTTAAGAGTCATCCAAAAATGCAGCTCATGACCTCACAAGTTGCTCTGAGACAGATATGCTTTTTCTAATGCTTCCCCTGCACTCATATACAGTAGTTTTGTGTCTGCAAATGCTGAAGACTTGTTCCCAGAAGATTCTCAGATACAGAATGCTTATTGGAAAAAAAAAACCTGTGGGAGAACTGATCTAAGATTATGACACTAAAGAAAAAAAAATCCCACAGTGATCAAGTAGTTTGAATTACAATTATTATTATTATTTATGCAATATTTTTAAATTTTGTTCCAATGCAACAATGAAGTAGTAAAAAGCCAAGGAAAGATGTAGCAGATCCAGCAAAGCAGCTAGTACCTATAGTCCTGTGAGAAGGTATACGAGTCCAGAATGCGGAGTTCATGGAACGGCTGACGTCTCATGAGGATGCCATTGCTGACACCAGCTAAGAGCACCAAGATGCTTAGCACAATACAACACCAAAAAACGTACAGCATGGCAAAACACAACTGGTCTTCCAGCTTCTTTAGACAGCCTTCCTCAGAAAGCTGTTCCACATGGCCTAAGTCTCCCCTGCAGTGAGAATGCTCCTCCTTACAGCAGCTTTTAGGGACACAAGCTGGATGATACAAAGATGATGCCTTTAGCCAGTCTTTGTAGTTGTGGACCCCACAACACTGCAGCTTCCTCTGTATCACATCCACAGCACTGTCTCCAGGATCCTGGGAGCATGTCCAGTTGTGCTGGTGAACAAGGTAACCCATAGCACTTTCCAGATGAGAAGCTGTTCTAACACAGTAGGAACGTGCCAGAGCTGCTGAAGACACTTCTAAGCAAAGAAGGAGCAGCAGCAAATACATAAGAGTCCCTTGCTGATTGCGGGAACACTTAACAGAAATAGAGACAGCCAAAACTCCTGTAGGTAGCAATGTAAGTGCACTTGCAAGAGCCAACCAACCAGGGAGAGAGAAGTAAGTCTCCTGAAATAAATATCTGTAGTTCTTGAACATCAGGATCACTGAAACTCCACCAAACATCTGAGCTGCAGCAGTAGCCCAGAATATGAAGCCTAGGAACACCAGCAGAGATCGAGCAAAGGACCTAAGATAGGCATCCTCATAGCACCACAGAGAAGCCAGAACCATCACAGCCCTAAGCCTCCTCATTCTGCTTACTCTAGCTAACCCTCATCATCAGCATTTAAGAGGCTTCAACACCACTTACCCAGGTGCAGCAGATGACATCTCCACCTAAAAACAATTTGATAAGGCTCCTTAGGACAAAGGCTGTGCCCTACATCAGCTTAACCACATGCTGCTGCTGCACCTTGCTCAGCACAGCCTGCAGAAACCAGGAAGCTGGTTTGTGCCCACCTTGCTGCAGAGGGTCCCTTATAATGCTGTCAGTGGAGACATTTGCACTTGAAGGAGGACAGCTGGAAGAAGGTTGCACTCCTTTCATGTGTGGAAGACCTAAATACAGAGGAAGAGTCTAAGTGCACTGCTTCTTCGGATTACTTGGATTGCCCAATTCTCCAGCAGTAGCCAGGATGGCAACAAATATGCAAGTCAAAGCCATCAGCAAATGGATGGTTAAAGCAGAGCTATTCAAAAAGGAATCTCCACAGATTCACCTAGACTCATTATCCTCCTCAACACCTTTATCATTCATTCAGTGTTTTAAAGGCTGTAATGATGTTAATAATATTCTGCCCTTTATTATTCAGCAAGACTTCTCTGTAAATAGCTTCAATTACTCAAGACACCTGGATGAGAAATCCCTGCCATTTCACACTTTTACTCCTCAGCTTGCCTTTCCAGTGATTTGATTGACTGCTGTAATGATTGAATACAAGAGGAAGTAAGTGCTATATTAACCTTTCCTTGTGTGTAAAGAAACTGAGTTACACACCAGCTAAATCACTTCACAACAATAACAAAGGGAATTGATGCCACTTATCAGCATTAAGAGAATATTATTGCTCAAACTTGTGGTACACATGAGCCATGCAGGATTGGAAACCCACATAAATCTGGCCACAGGTGCCAGGAAGGCAGATCCCAAGCCCAGCAGTCATTCTGTAATCATCCTGATGAAATCCTTTAAGGTCTTTTGTTCCCCAAGACATAGAGAAAGACTAATGCAACATACATACATAAGGGAGAATACAGAAAGATGATCCTCATTTTCAGAAACATGAACACCTGCAAGCTTGACAGAAAATCAGAATAATTTGGTGCTCAGATGCCTGGAACCCTGCTAAAGTCTCAGCAAGGCTGATGATCCCACATCTGTCAGACATTTTACAAGAACCTATTGCTGATTTATACACTATACTTACACAGATGTTGGGCGGATTCCCATTAAAATCTCTTTCTATATGCTGTATAAACAAGTTATTAAGGCTAATTATTTTGGAATGAGATTAATTGCTTTTATTATTTTTAATCTTTTCATTAACAGTAATTAGCATGCAGCGATTAACTTGTTAAATCTTAACAAAATCCTTCTTTCAAAGCTGCTCCTGAATGTATGTCTTCCTTCTCTGGTGTCTTTGGCCTCTCTCCTGTTCTGCCTGCTGCTACCCCTCGAGCTCTCCTGCAGTGTTGGTTTTCCTGTCATTTACTTTTTCTCTTGAATGCTTTTTTCTCTGATTTCTGTCCTCTGCATCAGAGAGATGGGGAAGGGGGACAACAGAATTCTCCCTCACATCTGTACACACATGGAAGCTACACTGATTTGTTTCCAAAGTGCAGAAAAATATTCTCAGAAAAGTGTGAGGAAACATATCAGAAACACAACAGAAAATATGATGAGAAGTAACAACTACTGTGTTTTAATTTACAAGCTTTGTGGAAAAAAAGCATGTCAGCCTGCCTCTTTTCCCTTCTGCTTTTTCTGATGCTCATAAAGCTAAATGAGATAATAAGAAATGAGTTACAACATTACTTACTTTTATCTTATTCTACATATCTATTCGTGGCAGAACAAATGGGCTGGGGATTATACCTGATCACCAGTTCAACACAGGAATCAGAAGCACCAGCACTAAACATTGACTGGGAGCCAAGACCCCAGGTGAGATGTCTTGGTGTCCTTGGGGGAAATAAAGCACACTCAGCAGCTGAAGAGGAAATTGCAGCTGTGGGGATTAATATTGGCAGAGTTATCTAAAACCCCTCACATTCTTTTTGCTATGCAATGCATAGACACTGAGACAAAGAAAGCTTCTGCTCAAAAAGTAAGATGAAGGACAAGAAAAAGAGAATTGGTCCCTGAAGTAAACAAAAGACTGACTGGCACCCGCAATAGCACTGCCTTTGTGATAAGTCATTTTACCTGTGTGCGTGGACAAAAGCTTGAAAAAGCAGTGAGCATAGCTATCCATCAGAAGACTGTAATGTGACAAAGAGAATATAGGAATGACAGAATGGAAATGCTTCTCTGTTTTGTTTACAGTGGTAAACAGCACAACATGATAAATGCTGTCCCTGTTTTCTCTGAAGTTGTTTCTGCTTATGAACTGATGAGTATTGAAATTCAAATGTGGGTGTAACAGATAATACACCATAGATAGACTATTTTCTGGAATGTTGCTGAAAGTATAATCCTTCAAGTTAATAAAATGTCAAAAGTATCCTTTTTATTTTTTTCATTCGCTGCTCTAGAAAGCTATAACTGACATTGAACAGCTCTGATGTGCCCAGAAGGTCAAAGAGCATCTGGCTCCAGGAGTGGGACCAGAGAGCCATCAAGTCAACTTTGTGTTTGTGCGGGGTAGGCAGATGACTAAATTCATGTTGGATGACACAGGCTGTCATACAGATTGATCAGGGAGCACAGCTGAGCTGTAAGGGGCAACAATTCATATCAAGAGGATGGCCAGCTAGTCTGTTCAGGCTTGTGTGAACAACACAAAGTCTAGAGGTGACCATGGTATCAGGGTACAGTTACACAAGTCCATCTTAGAATCATAGTCACATAATAGTTTAGGTTGGAAGGAACCTTATAAATTATCTAGTTCCAGTCCCCCTACCACAGGTAAGAAACCTTTTACTAGACTAGACAAGACAATCTTCTAAGCTTCATACTGGCCTCCTATAAAAAAGACAGGATCTCAAAGCCAAACCCTCAGGAACTGCTCTAATTGTCCAAGTAGCACAGAGAAACCCCAAAGTTGCCTCTGCAAAACAGCTGCTACTTCCCCTGTAACCCATTTATAAATAAAGATGTAGATGATGAAATTAAAGCACTCAGAAGGAGGTTTGTTTTGAGAGTTTTGAGCATTCTTAAAGGCCTTGTTAGATTAAGGCACACACAGCATAAGACATGCCTTTAAAACCATCCTAAAAACCAAGGGGTTTCATCAGTTTCCTCTACTCCACTTTTACATTAAGCTTCCCCGCTACTACATACCTTCTTTACACCTCCACTGGGTGGAAGCTGGTGTGTGTCCCAGTTGGGCTGGCAAATCCAGAAAAAGTGTAAATGGGTATCAGTAGTATCACTCCTCCTTTCACTGGTCCAAATCCTGTCTGCTGGTGTTGGCAGTATATCTTTCCCAAGCCAAAGAGAATTCTTTTTCCACTTTCCAAGAAAAGCCCTAACTGCATGTAAAGTGGCAACAATTAAATAGTAATATTTGGGAGGAGGGGAGAAGGAAACAAAACCCACCTTAGATTCTTCTTCATCAGGTCATTCAAGCTATAATAGGTACTCAAAACTCCACACAGCAGAAGGACTGGGTACCAACTGGAAAGCAATTTCTAAAACACTGAAATCTGCAAAGTGTATTGCCTCTTTGAGAATAAAGACCACTGTTTTATGCAACATGTCATATATGACAAGATCGTTAAGGCAGCCCAAATGGAAAAAGATTAAAAAAAAAACTGGTTAGACCCATGGCTACAGCTGCAGCCATGCACAACCAGTTTCCATAGTAACCAAAGTGAGATGATGTTGCAAGAGACTGATACCTCCCATAGAAGGCTTGAAACAAACAGAGGTATGACTACCACCTCCTATTCATGGAGAAAATATACGCCACTCAAGAGCTGATTTACCTTTACAGACGTGCTTGAATTCAAATCTGTTAGTTGTATACCCTGGCTCCATTTGCCACACCAAAAGTAGCCTTTTTGTGATTGAGGAATCACAACAAACGTTTTAAGGTTTTTATTTGGTTTTGCTTTTAATATCCCACACATTCACCGGTGTTCAAAATATTTCAAATCAAACGTCAAGGGTTTGGTGTTTTCATGCACTTCCCTCTCTCTTTCCTTTTATGAATTGAACATAAAAAATGCAGACTAAAAGCTTTTTCCTTTTTTCTTGTTAAATTTCATTTTTCTCTTCCTTTTTTTTCTTTGCCAGTCTGTAATTGCTATGAAATACCACGTGACTGGATGAATAGAGACTATTAAACTATGAAAAAAAGGAAGGGGAAAAAATCACTTTCCATATTTCTGTCACTTTGAAAATTGGAGAACATTTTAAAAGACACAGAATGGCAAAAGAAAAAAAAAAGAAATTGAAATTAAAAGGAAACTTCTGTTCTTTTGATTGTCTTCATTGCAGTTGGTAATAAAAAACAGGATTGAAGAAATGGTACTTTGTAAAACCTTCAAAAATTAAGAAAGGGCTGAATATCATGAAATTTGAGTCACCTTGACATTTAAAGTATTTTATGACTTGGTTTTCATTGATTTCAACCATCACTAGCCACAATATTACTCATGTGAATGCAGTGCTCTCATTTTTGTTTGAAAACATATGCAAGGTTTCTGGGCATTTTCTGAAGTTATAAAAAGACTTTAATTTTAAATATAGGCTCTTTAATTGTTTACTCATAAAAATAGCTGACAGATTTTTCTTTAGGGAGGAAGTGAGGAGTGCCTGCATACATTATCTGGAAGTTATGAAGACCTGACAAGAGGCTCGGACTTGTCAGAACTTCTTATGAGTAAAGTTTGTTCTTTATGTCTCCTCAGAAAATTGAATCCTTGTAGAATGCTTTTTCCTCAAGAGAAGACTTTCATGCAATGTTGGGCTGGAGCGCTTCTGGACCAGTTTTCTCCATTGTATTCCATGTGAAAACTCAGGTAGATCTTAGAAACATGTAGCATTCTATTTGTGACCTTTTGTCCAAATAGTGAATGAATCTAATTGCACAACAACAAAGTAGCAAGATGTGAAAAAAAATTTGGAAAACTTTTTTCTCATATTGATACTATAAAATCTATATACATCACCTGATACAGGTCTTCCAAATTAATTTGCTGATAAATCTTAAGATCAGCCAGTCTCAGCATCCTAAATTACAGAGGTACTTCAACAAATGTTGCCTTTGGCTACTCTGTTTACCAGAGAACGTAAGTCTATTAATGCTCTTTGAGCTCCAAAAATTTCAGTCTTAAGTTATCAGGGTTTATTACAATATGGAAACTTGGATTCCAATGTTTATCCCACAAGGTAAATCTAGATCAGTATCAGTTTTTTCTTGAGAGCACTGCAGCAGTGATGTACTTGTTTGAGTGTTACTGAATCCTGTACTCAAACTAGGTTGTAGAGGAGAGATTCAGCATGATCACGTGCAAAAAAATCTTGATTACATTTTCACTTCAGCAGCAATTTAGGATTAAAAAAAAAAAAAAAAAGCATTGTAGCAGCAATGATATTATGAGCATAGGACTACTTCTGAAGTACTTGCTCTGTCCAAAGACACACACAGCAACTTCTTTAAGTTGAGTGCATTGGATTATCTTGGTGTGAGCAGCTTGCAGACCTCTTTAGACCTGTAATGGGAGCTCACACAAAAGAATGGAATTTGTGCAGCTTGTGCTTCACTAAGTTATTGGTAGTATTTTGCAGGGTGTAGGTTCTTCTTGTGAATTACTGAATCCTTCTTCAGCTCATTGACTGGGGGGAGGGGAGGGGGGATCAATTAAAATATTAATTTTGGTTTAATCTGAATAATTGTTTAAAGATCACATTTTCCATCAAGAAAGATATTAGCAAAGAATGTTTTAAACCTACAAGACAGCTTATAATTTAGCCAAGTGAAAGTAAAAGGAGTATTTGATAGGGTCCTTGTCTCTTTCTACTGGCACAGTAGTAAGTATACCTGAATCAAACATAATGTTCATCTCATACCAGGTTTTATAGTGACTATACAAGAGAATTTATTTTTATTACCCTTTGTAAGTCATGATATGAGCATATAAAATGTCAACTTTGTCAGAATTAGTCTTACAGCACATTTCAAAGAAGTGGAACCAGTTTTAATGGGATTTTTATGCATTTCCACTCAGATGAAATGCAGGTTTTAGAGGAAAAAAAATCAAAACCAAAGATATATGCAATTTATTTCTGTGCTCTATTTCTATCTCCAATCTCTCCACCAAACAATTGTCTTCAAGAGGTATTCTGCATTTAAGTGGAGATGCTGTCATTGATATACAAAGGATCTATTATGTTGAAAATCATACAAGCATCCAAATACAAAAAAAAAAAAAGGGCAAATAAATGAAAATATATTTGAACTTGGAATGTAAAAACACATTTGAGGGAGAAAATGTGAATGCATTCCAGTACCAGGAATCATGTCTCTGGTGACTTCTGAACCAATGACAAGTAGAACAACTTGGCATTGTCTTGGCAGGAGTTATTTTATTTTATTTCAGAATTTAGGTACTCATCAAGACTTAATTTTTGAGCCTAACATCTGGGGAACCAGGGGCCTTTTCAGAGGTTCCTATAATGCTGAAATCCAGCTAGGTCTACCAAAAATATTACAGGACTCTAGAAACAGCTTACCCTTTCCCACAGAGTCTTGACGAGTGTTTTATTGTTACCCAAGCATCTTATTCAGCAGCTTCCAGCAGACCAGGGCTCTGGGATCTGTTCTGCTTGAGAAAGCCCAGATGGCTGTCTTGCCTACAGCACAGTCTGAGGCAAATTTCTGCAGTACTGAGTGTGTACTTGGTCCAGCATGAATATCCATGCCAATGTAAACCGAGGCATGTAAGTATTCCCATTGTCAATAGTCAGGGACTCAGTGTGAAGCTGAGGCGTGACAAGGGAAGAAAGGATTTGTAGGAAAAACTGTGACTAGGTTTAGACAAATTCCATTCCATGTTGCTGCCAATGAAACAGACAGTGATGAAGAGCATAGTTTCTGAATCAGAATTGTCCTGGCTTGTAAGATAAGCATGTATTCTATTTGCCATCTGTTGGGGGTGGGGCAGATATCTTCTGTTAAGTTGGGCAGTTTTCTTATCTCTTCCAAGAACAGTATCTCCCTCCAGGGAGATATCTTCTGTTAATGGACCATGGAATGACTGCATGACTGGTAAAGTTACATCATCCCACTGTGAGATGCTCCACCCAGAGGGAGGAGCTAAGCATCCCTACCTGCATAAAATCAGCATATTTTGAGACATCAGAACAGCCTCTTTGCAAGATTCCCAGAGGAGCAGCTTTCTTCTCTGCTGGATTCCCAGAGGAGAAGCTTCTTCCCCGCTGGATCCCCAGAAGAAGACCAAATCTATCTACTCCATCGCCAGACCTTCAGAGAAAACTACACCCTTCTACAGATCACCACTTCAGCAGCATTTCATCTGCCACTCCAGGAGGAACAGCCACCATTTGACTGGACTATTACCAACACCCTGACTCCTCGGGATGTCAGGTTGCTGACTCTATCAGTAGTTTTGTTTGTACTAATTATATTTTTTTATTTAATTTTTTTCCTAGTAAAGAACTGTTATTCTCATTCCCATATCTGTGCCTGAAAACCTTTTAATTTTGAAATTATAGTAATTCAAAAAGAGCGGATTTACCTTTTCCATTTCACGGGAAGCTCTTGCCTTCCTTCACAAATTCCTGTCTTTTCAAACCAAGACAAGGATAAAAGCTACCAAAAATACTCAAAGAATAAAAAGCATTAACTGGATTTTTGTTCTTTAATCTCCTTCCAAAACTTGTTTGGGTGTTCTCTATAACAAAACAAGACAATTTCCATTTTTCTGATTGGCATTGTGGGAATAATCACTCAGGACTGAATAGAAAATTGCTCCATTATCTTGGTGGTAACTGTGGTCTTCCTTTTGCAGAGAGCCAGATTACTGAGGCATTACATGAGTTTTCATCCAAAATAAAGCAATTAGGTATTACCTAGGTTTTCATTCCTACCATCACCCACTCATTGAGAACAAGGTGATGCAGTGCCCATGATATTCAGGGAAACTCATGTTTCATGTTGATGGGAGGGTAACCTTGCAACTGCTTGTACACATTTCTCCTCCCTTAATATTCATTTGCAGATGGAGAATTGGAGAAATATCAGAGTGGTACAGGTATAAGAAGTATCATAGGTATAAATCCATTATTTAGGAAATCAAATAGACATTTCTGACAAATGATCAGGCACCAATAGACAGACAAAATAGGCAGTTAGGGAGAAATGTTTATTATGAATCCTAGTTGTGGAGATTTTTCACAAAGTGTGAAATTTAGAGAATCTTTCAGAAGTACCTGCTCTGGTTTATAATCCTCAATGTGTGGGCCAGACCATTTAAAGGGAGGCAAACACTGAAATTTCACTTCACTGTCAGCCATGTCGGCCTCCAAATGCAAATGGTCAGGATGGAGGGAGGCAGAACCTCAGGAGCAAGATGAAGGTTCTGCCTGTGCCCTGAGGGCTACAGCAATGGTAGAACATTGTTCTGGAGGTGACCAGAACAGTGGTGACCAGAACAGCATCATTTTCTCCACATGCCATGCTGATGTATTTCACCATCAATATGTTCACTTCAGAAACAAAGTGGTATTTACAGACCAGTCAGCAAGAGGAATGTATAAGAAATTTTTTGCAGGCACCTAATAAGAGCTCCAGTTTCCAGAAAACATGGGATTCAAAGGGAGTGGAGCCAACAGAAACTTCTGCAAAGACATTTTGCAGAGGAGGGAAGGGACAACAACTGAGACAATGGACCTTCCTAGATTAGCTTTGGCACAGATTGGCTCTCAGTGCCTTCCCTTTCCCGGTGTACAGAGGCTGTGCAAAATGCTTTCCTCCTGTGCAAAATGCTCAAAGAAAGATAGGACATACTGCGGAGAAAAGTGGAAACAAATTCTTCTGTGTTCATTGCGTTCCTAACAGGAACAAGCCACTCTTACTCAAATACTCAAGCCTTTCTCCAACCTGGCTGTTTCCCATGAGACAACCCCATTCATTTTAATATAAAAATCCGGTGTTCAACTTGTCTTTAACAAGTGCCACTTCGACAAATGCTTTTGATAAGCCTTAAAAATACTGAAATAGCACATGGAATGATGGCATTGCCCTGACCAACATGGTAACAACCACTGCTTAAAATCACAGTGTTTCTTTAGATTTACAAACATGGAAATAAATGTAAAATCTACTAAATACACACTCATTCTAGGTTTGTATAGGTTCAGTACAGATAATTAACTGCTTTATTTTTTAAAAATGCTTATGCAATTTACCAGACAGGAATATCTTCTTTTTAATTAAAAATATCTTCAATATTGCACAGGTCAGATTCCAGAAGAATGGCAACTGTGGTTTTGGGTCCACCATGTTTCAATAATATTCTTTCAATAAGTAATGGTGAAATGTTTGCTAGTGGCAAGTAGCAAAACTTATTATAAAAATACATTTTCCTTGCAAACAAGTAGATCTCAGATGCCATGCTCCATGGCTCTGTTTCACACTGCCCCTCTGGACAAATTTGCAGGTAGCAGTGAAAAGTAGAACTCAATTGAACAAAACATTCAGGTGCCACAGATTTGAAAGCAGCAGGAATAGAAGGCAATAAAATGAGTTTTGATAAATGAAAAATCCTGCACTCAGACAGAAATAAGAACTAGCACCTGACGATACAGAGATAACCCAGTAGCCAAAACTGGCACGTTAAAACAGACCTACTGTTTTTCTCAGTAATGTCCTCATACTTGCAAGTGACTCTGAAAAGGCAGATTGCAGAAAAAGATACAGGTGAAAAGTCAAAGTAAACTGGAATACTACCAGGGATTTCAGAGTTGGCAAAAAGGGTCCAGGCTAAGATTCTTTGCCCTGTAGAAGAAATTCTTTATGAAAAATGAAATTTGAAGGCTATCAGTTAGTAAACTAATAAATACTAAGAATTTTCCTTGCCTAGAAAGTGAATATTTTCATGAACTTAAGTAGGACTTGAAATTATAGCCTAGGATTTCAGACCTCAGGGGAAAAAAATAAAAATTTTTTGCAGAAGTTTTTAACCATTTCAGGGAAATTCCAGTGATATAAAAAAAATTACTTTTTACTTAGTTTACTGGCAGACTTTTATTTAAGAATTATCTTTAATTTCAAGAGTCTTTTAAAAAGTATTTTATGTATTATGATATGATTCAGAACAATGTGTTTAAGGGACTGGAGCAGTATTCTGCAACAGTCTCCCTACAGAATTTCAAGGTATATTGCTTAATTTTTTTTTTCCTGAACCAAAATGAAATAAGATTTTCCTAAAAAACAGAGTAGAGAGTACACTGGCAGTGAAAAAAAAAGACATTAAAATCTCCATAATTTTAAAGGGGCGGGGAAAGGAGCTTTCTATGCATATTTCCCTCTTCTGACCCAGATCTCATCCTGCCCCACTTCTGCAAAACCTCCTGCACTCTAAGAATGGAGAAACTGGTTCCACAACTAGACTCAATTGCTCTTATTTTCAAGGTAAATGCAGCTGAAATTTTTGAACCCTTTCTGATCTCTCTGTAGACAGAAACATGTATCTTAAACAGATATGTACAAACAAATCCAGAAAACTTCCCTAGAGAATATATGCATAAAAGAATTAGCGGTTACACACATTAATGACTTTTAATACTTTTCATACCCAGTAATCCTGACATAGGAACCTGTACAACAGTCTCTTCCCAGTGGTCTTTTGTGTAAGGAAGAAAAAATCCCCAAAACCTTTCATTATCAATGCAGTTGGCTGAATAACTCCACAATAAAGTCTGAAGAAAAGTGGAAAGACAGCTTACCAAACCCCTGCTAGGTAATTAAATATAAGCTTGGTTATACAGTAAGTATTCTGAAAGGACACAAAATCCTATGAAGTCAAAATAAGGGCTAGCCTGCACATGTTTATTTAAATCACCTCACATCAGGTAAATTTAAAGTCCTTAATCTAAATATATATATGTACTGCCATTTTAGATATTAAACTGCTGAATAGTCCACACTGACAAAGCTGGAAGTAGTATAAATGGGACTAAAAGACTGAACCATATTAAACCATTCGTGTATCAGCAAAGATGTAAGAAAGGAATATTCATGCAATAGATAATACTTTTATGACTAGATTAACAGGTGGAGACAAATGCTTGCTTTTGAATTTAATTTTCAATCTTTCTTAAATGAAAGAATAAATCATATCAATGCAGACTGCTTAGAATGGATTTTACTTGAATTTGAATAGCTGCAAAAATTGACATATTAAGTAAGGTTCACTTTATAAAATGGGTAGTTGAATGGGCAGTTAAATAAAGGAATATTTAATTTGAAATTTATCCTTTTTAAAAATATATATAATAAAAGCAATTTAGGGCAATACCTTAGCTAAGGTTTTGTGCTCTTTGTCCATAAAACTTTTTCTGGAGGATTTTTTTTTTAATTTTCCCTCTGTTATTTGTGAAACATGAATAAAGCCAGCATAATATCAGTAATGCCAATAAAAATAACAATATACAATCAAGTAACAAAAGGTAATCCAGGGTCCACCCTTGGAAGTTTTCCCAAATTTGCAGTTATCTTTTCTGTATTTTTTTAACAATTTTTGGGTGACAGAAAAAGGAAAAGTTGCATATAAAGGAGATAGGAAATGTTACCATATAGTCTACCCTAAGCATATTGTCATCATAGTGAATAAAGCGAAAAAGAAATGAAGGTTTGTTTTCTGACTTCTTAAAGTTAATGCATCAGGACCTGCCACATAATAAACCAAATACTTTTAAATGGAGGATGACTGGGTTTAAGTAATAGGGTTTTTTAAACATGTACCTATTTCTTTAGGTAAATAATCTCAGGGAAGTACTGGCAGAAGGTGATCCGCTAGTCACAAAGAGTATAAATACGAGTTAAATAACTCATAAGCAAGAGTTGAATATCTCACTCCTTGTAATGACTTTCAGGGTAGGGAAAAGGGGATGGAACTCAGATATGTGGGAAAGATTAAGGGAAGATTACCTGCAAAACTTGAGTGCAAGCATAAACTTTAGGAAGGACAAACCACAAGAAAAACCCTTTGCTGCCTTTTGAACTGCTCTGAGATTTCTATAAATAGTAATGATAAGAACCAAATTATTCTGTTGATGACACCCTGTACATAAAAGCAGGCAAGAAAAGAAGGCTGATCTCTTACCACCATTGACATTATTCCATGTCCAATCTTTGTGTGCCTTTAAGACTGTATATTTTCATGCCAGATATTCCTTTTCAAATTTCATGGCATTGTGTTTGATAGGCTTTGACTTCTCAGGTGAACATAATAGTCCTTGTCATCAGGTATGTGTCTGCACCAATGTTCTGATTTGCCTTCACAAGAAACCTAAATATGGGAGAAACACAGGCTCTGCTAAACCTCACCAGTAACCTGTTTTCTTTGGATAGCCAGGATTATGGCTGGAAAGAGCAATGACACAATCACTTGGGATTTTGGTCCTGCTGTGATTCTGTTGAACAAATATTGCTATGCAACTAAAATAAAAACAACCAAAACATTTTTCAAGGAGCTTACTTTCTTTGCATGTCAACCTGGTACTAAAACACTTGTGATTGTGTGCAAGATTTAGGCTGAGTCACATCCCCTTTATGCATGGGTTGACATTTACCTCACTGACATTTGTCTGTGCAATGACTGCCCCACTCATAAAAGAAACAGTTATTGAATATTTGTGGCTATTTACTGTTGTAAGGACAGGTAACTCCTAGAAGAAGCCCTGTTCCAGTTTGCACTTTTTCTTCACTTGCAAGACTTCAATTTTCATACTTCAGGAGATAGATTTTATTTAAAATATGCCATGGTAGTTTTTCCTGATCTAATTTGTATCTTTTAGATAATACATCCTCTAGTGTCTTTTTTTTATAGAAAAGGTCTCATATGTGTAACATGAAAGACAACCACCTATATCTTCATATCTTCTGTTAGTTATATACCCTACACCAACACAGAGTTAGGGATCCTTGTTCACATGATCTTTTATGTGTTACCTGCATAGTTTTTTGACACTCTCAATTCATTCTCACTTGGAATGCTTCATTGTCTTCAGCAGTCTCCCTTGGTTTTTTAAGGCAGAAAAGTGTTACTTTTATGTCAAGTTTAAACTTCGCTCTTCTAACTGCATCACAAGAAGGAGCTTTGCAGTCATTATCAGTAGTCATAACTGCAGTAGGAAAGCACTGGAACCCTGCAGGCAAGAGACAAATGTTACTGCAGGAGTCTGACCCTAAATCTTTCTGAATTACCAGCATTGCATTTACCCTGTCCACAGTTCCCATGGACACCGTTCAATTTCTTTTGGGAGAATTGAGCCAGACACACACCTCCCACCAAGCTCCTCCACAAGAAGGAACAGACAATATTCTTCTATCAGAGAGATCATGTCTTAAAATTAAATCCTAGATGAAGGACAAAAAGGAGAACTGGGGTTTGAGAAAGTTGTAAATTTAGGTCACTTTGAGAAGTGAAATTTAAAGGCCATGCTCAACTTATAAGTCTGGGAGTATTTTTACTTTTTGGGTTTGAGCCTTAAAGAAGAAGCAATTGAGAAAGCACAAGCATAATATATGATGAAAAATTAGGTTTACCACTGAGACCAGCAGAGACATTTCAGAGAAGAAAACAGAAACCACAGTGCTGCAACAGAATCATTTAACTCTCCTCTTCTGTACTTGCATATTGTTCCTAAGTCCTGCTTGTCTTCAAGCAGCATTTTGCCTTCACTGTCTCCTACCAGCCAATTGATAGGCTCATCAATTAGGTCATGAGAGCACAGGTCATGAAGCAGTACTTTGAGACCTGCATTCCCCTCAGGCCACCTATCTTTTTCCCATCCAAATGAATCCACCAGTGCTTACAAGCTCAGACTTGTAAGTTTAGCTTTATTTGATTATGCAACTAAAGTCAAGTTTCCCACTGGAGAGGGGAGAGATAGCTCCAATCTTATCTTGTGAAAAGAGAAACTAAGACACACCCAGTGAGAGTATCTGAAATGACTTCTGACGTCATGTCTCCAGTTTTCACCCACAATCACCCTTCAGTGCTGCAGGCCTTGCATGGATGCACCCCCAGAGATATTCTGAATAATTAGCTGTGCAGTGCACCACATCGTTCTAATGACAATCCACCAACTAGAGCCAATATATTATACAAGTTCAGAACAAAAAAACTTTAGGAGACACATAGCAAAACCAATTAACTTATTGTCTGTTGTCTGAAGACATACACTAAGAAAATAGTCGTGTTGTGCTATTATTCTTAGATTTACAATTAACACATAGAAATTAATGGCAATTTCACGTAACGTAATGCAGAATAGTGCTTTGGATGAAGTAACTACCATGTAACTAGTCTGTACTAGTCATTAAGTCTGATAAGATACAAACCTTTTTTGCTACTGCTCAGTCCTCACAGCTAACCTGAGATACAGCATGCAAATATTAATTAAGAGGCACACATTTGCCCAGGAGCTGCAGCAGACTGCTGAAGCTACAGCATTTGCAAGTGGACCTGGAAGAATCTTTCAATGACAGCACAAAATATTGACCGGCTTTATGTACAACAGTTTTTACTCACTCATTACGTCCTCATGGAAATATTAAAGAATAGAATCTTTAATGCAAACAAGGCTTCAAATTCTTACTGCAAGCAAGAGAACAGTTATACATAGCTGAGTGAACCTAAAAGCCAAGAGAGGCAGTGGCCATTACTGGAGGAATTTGGAAAAGACAAACAAGTTTAACTCCTTTTTTCCTACATCAGTCAAGACCACTATCTGACAGTGTGCCATACCAGAAAATCTCATAACCACAAGCAAGACATGCAGGATGAATTTGACCTGAAATTAATCTAGGCCTTGTTAGGTCTGCTTATATGCTCTGTGACAGACAAACCATAGTATGAAGTTCTCTGATTTCATCCATCTACAAGCTTCAGTGGACACATAACTTCTTATACACAAAATTAAAAAAGAAAAAACCTTTACAAACAGAAACCTTAAGCAGTTTCAGCCTAGTCATCATTTAATGTGGCTGATATCGAGAAAACATTTATTTGAGTATCTCTTATTTCTGTCAAAAAATAATAGCTGATCCTTGAAACCATCTAAATTTTTTCATTTGAAAGCTTCTGTGAAAGTTTATATTTTATAGCAAAAAACATTCCAGATTTTCTCTCTGCAGAAAACCTGGAGGAGAGATGTTCCCACACTGTTTACTAATGCCAGAATCAAACGATGAATAAAGTATGTACCACAAATGAGAGAGCCATTCACATTCATTTGCTTTATGCTGGGAATATCTGTCTGAATTTGCATTTTCAAATTAATGTGCTATTGTTTGTACATCATTTGTTATTGGTAACATCTTGTAAAACATAATAGTGATTCTCAGATAGGACAAAAGCAGATGTACTGCATTTCATTTTTAATTCTACTTACACACTTTAATTCAGCATCAGTGCAGGTTAACCTTATATATTTTACAATGAAATTTTACACTAAACCAAGAAATAAATCCTCACAGCTGAAAAAAGTTGTGTTTTAGAGGTATACTCATAAATCAAGACTCAGTTAACATTAGCAGGGCAGAAAGGTGCCTGAGAAATATGACATGGTTAAGTTACTTGCACAGTTTGTTAAAAGACAGCCTCAAGCACACATTTAAAGCTGCTGTGCTGAAATCCAAGCCAACACTTAAGGGCTTTCTTGGCAGTTAATCAAACCAGGGAGAGAAGTGCAATAGGTAAAGGACTGGACACCAAGGAAAGAACAGATTGGAAGACAAAGAGGTTAAAGAGGACTTGACTGCTATTAACCCACATTACAGTCTCATTCCTCTCTCCAATCACACTGCCGTTCCCCCTTCCTAAATAATGAGAAAAATTAAGATGGCTTTGCTTCAATAATTCTTTGATGAAGGAATTTCACTTCTGAAGTGAAAACAAGTAATTAGTAAAACCAAGAAAAATAAATTTTTTGGAGGGTTTGTCTTTTTTTTTCATTCCTGCAAAGTTCAATAAAAGCATAGAGCATAGATTCGTGGGTTGTAAAACCTGAAGGGAGCATTGAAATTATGAAATCCTGAGGAGACCTTGCAGTGGGAGATTCATAAAAAAAGGAGTTAGTAAACAAAATCAGATACCTCCCATCTTCACTTGGTCCTAAGCTGAAATGCTTTGAAACTAATCAAACTAGCCATAAGATCATAAAATCATGGAACACTTTGGGTTGGAAGGGATGCCCCCCAACATCATCTAGTTCCAAGCCATAGACATGGGACCTTCCACTTAGACCAGGCTGCTCAATGACCCATCCAGCCTGGCCTATGCCTCACTGCCCTCACAGTAAAGAATTTCTTCCTAATACCTCATCTAAACCTTCTCTCTTTCAGTTTAAAGCCATTGCCCCTTGTCCTCTCACTGTGTCAGAACTCCCTCTCTGGCTGCACCCACCATACAATACACAGTGCAGAAGCACGGGAAGGGGCCATCCCCAAGAAGAGGAAGAGCTGGGATGATCTGGTTTTTAAAAACAGTCTCATGTGCGCAATATTGCATGCAATGAGAGTGGTAGTTCCTTAACTATTGTTTTAGTCCTATAAACCTGTAATCCGTCCCTCCAAAAAGTATTACTGGAGGTGTACACTGAAATTGTCATAGCCCACCTTTGTTCAGTACCTCAAGGGACCCACACAACTCATAAAGAGAGGGATGTGCTGCCGGGAGCCTGTGGACGGCAGGGATGTGTGTGCAGCTGTGTGTGCATACATGTGGCAGCACTGGTGGGGTTAGATTAGACCTTCTCGGCATTTACCATAGAAGGGTCTTTGCAAATTTGTATGTGTTTCCTTTGGTTTTATAAGTGTTTATTATTATAGTTCATCTGTTGAGTTTCTGATATCGAGCCTCAATGTACAGTTCACTAAGTTGCTGATTAATTATGTCCCACTAATATACCCATAAATCACAGCAACCTTGAGTTAGTATTTTTCCACTTAGCAGTTCTTTCCACATGATACTTCAGTGCCATTATGTTAATTGATCACAATGGAAGGTTTTACTCTTTGCCAGTATAATGAATGAGAAGATCTAATATCTACTTCTTTGCCATCTTCAGCATATGAAACAGCACTACCTTCCCCTGGGATAGCAAAAAATGTTTATATACTAATTTACAAATAACTTTTCTAGACATCACTCATACAAATAAACCCTCATTATTAACAGACAGGTGTTAATCTGAACAGAACAAAGACTGCAGATCTGCTTTCATTGGTTCTCAAGCCATTCAGAGATGATAGGTCTAGGATTTTCTTGGGTATTGTTCTCCAACAAATATTTTTAAATATTCATAACATAAAAATAAGAAAAGTAATTCTGTATTATTCTAATGGATTTATAGTTACTTTTTCATGAGAAAAAAGTTCCCTTCCTCCAAATCAGGTGAGGCTAGAAATGATGTAATTCGCTTCCCTTGACAACTTCACAGAATAAGCAGTGGTTTATGTGTTGAAGAGGTTTCTGACCAAGCAGGAATGAGCTTTCTGACCTAGCCCAAACAAAATTTGTGAAAGGGCAATGCTTCACAGGAGCTCTCAAAGAGTAACATCTGCTTCCACCTGTGACTTCAATATCCATGTCATTACAGTTTCACTTTTTAACAATGCTTGTAATAATTCTGAATTTAATAATTCAGTGCTTATAATAATTCTGAATAGCATTTTTAAGCTCCATATCTAGACCTCCACTATTTCCATTTATCTATCAAACTTTTTTTCTTATCACCATTTCCAGTTCTGCACTGCTGGTGCTTACACAGCTGGATTCAGAATGAACCTTTCTATGTAGCAAAAAAGCTCTCAAAAGACCATGAAGGAAAGATTTTAAAGGAATGAAATAATAACTGGAAGGAGTTTGAGAATGTCCAGAAGGAAGAGAAAGTGAGATTGTAAAGACAGCACTATCATCTGAACCCTGAGACCATGCACAGTGGGACGATTCAAGCTGGTATATCAGACTGTATTATACTGCAGTTGGGTCAAAAGTAAGATTTAAACAAGCAAACCTGAAAATAATACAGCGACATGTAAAGAGAAAAGCTATGAAAATTGGTGGACATTTTCCAGGCCTACTTTTTTCCAGAATTTTCCAATAGTAAGAAAATCCTTTTTTTAAGATGTTGAAAAATATAAAGTCTTTGAGGAAGATAATAAAACCTGCTAATTGACAAGATCATCCCCGACTGCTGATCTCTAAACCTTCTGGCATTTTGTAATACATGGTAGAGCAACCAGCAGAAAAAGTAGATGGATAGCTGTGCTATCATTCTTGTTGACATTGTTTTCTTCCTTTTGTGAAGATTTCAGGCAGTATATATAATTCATATTTTCTATGACAAAGAATATCATATACTTCTGAGTGCTGCAATGCTCACCATCAAAAAGGAGAGAAAATTAACTTATCTAAAGACTTAAGGCTGGTTTTTGACCTCTCTTCATCACTTTTATACCACCCTGGACTTCACTGGGCCTTCATTGGTTTCAGTGTGATCACAGTTGAGCAACAAAAAAGGAATACAACTGAGAGGAGGCTGGTGGGAGCTGGAGGCACAAAATGCAAAGATCAAGGGTTGAGATAACAACAATTTTGTTAAAACAGAAATGAGGTAAGAAAAAGCCTGACCCAACTCACAGCCATGGCACTCCACTCCAATCAGTCCAACCACCACACTTGCTCTTGTCACAGGGAGCACAGGGAAGAGAAAACTGAAGATCTATGGACTCCCACCACACACCAGCAATCCTTGATGGCAAAAGTGTCTGTGGTTGCATTCAGGTGAACACTGCAACACAAAAAAATAAAAAGTTGCACTCCTGCATTCTTGCACTTCAGCAAATCCCTGACTGTTTGAAGCATGACCAAATGAGTCCTCTTTTCGTCAAACCTGGGCTCTGAAGGGAGAGACAAGCCAGGCTCTTATCCAGGGGTGAAAGAAATTTACCCAGCTCTCACTCAGTATGTTTGAGAGGCCAGAGAGGAAAGTCATGTCTTATGCTGCCATCACCAGACTTCATGGCTTGGAGGATGGTTGTTATTCTTGCCTTTTGATCACAGCTCCAAGGGTCAAGCCCAGCTGCATTTTCAGAGCCCACTGCAGGTGCTTTCATTGCACAGCACAGCACAGCACAGCACAGCACAGCACAGCACAGCACTCTAATCCCCAGATATGCTCTCCTTTAAAGACAATCTTCTTTTTTACTGATTGGCAAAAGCAGTTGTCAGCACTACCTTCCCCTGGGATAGCCATCCAGGTTCCCACCCCTGTCTCTTTCCTTGTTCCTACATATCATCCAAAAAGTCAGCACTTTCCATTGGTTCCCAGTCTAACATGTCACTTCTTCCTGCAGATAGTTGTTCTTCTATGTGTATATGATAATTCATGCAAATAAAATTGTCATATATTTTAGAGTTATGTACTGTTAAGATATACTCTTACAAGTTTTTAAAAAACACACAAGCCAGCAATGGGGATTGCAACACAATGTAGAAACTACCTGGACAAAGGAGGGAGGACTCCATTCACAAGCAATTGAACATGGCCAGCCCAGAGATGGATCACCCATCAAAGTAGTCCAAGGAACACACAGACGATAAATATGCGATAAATATCCAAATTTGAGATAGCTGGAGCCATCAGGGAGCTACATCTCAATACCGAATTCCGGGAACACGATCATGGGTGTTCATCACTCTCCAGACACGTATTGTTCAACTTGCCACAGAGAAAAGAACTCCACATGAATATGTGCAGTTCAAAAAAGAAGAAAAGGGACACTGCCTCGGTCAATAAAAATATTATAAAAGTCAGCCAGACAGGGCAGTCAGTGTGGAGCATAGGAGACCCTCTGCTGCAGCAGTCAAACCTGTGTCTCACCCAGCAGCGACACCCAGGCTTGGCACTAACCTTTTTTTTCTTTTTGATAGTGGCTTTTCTTTTTGTTGTTATTCTCCAAATTTATATTTCGTACATTCAATAATTTTTTTAATTAATAAATTGGAACTTTTATTTATAACATTGTTTTTTATTTTTGCATAATGATCAGCTAATTCAGGAGTTTCAGCTTTACATTATATTTGCTACTATCCTGTCTGCTCTTATTCCTTTGAATTTCTGCAGTACTATAAACCCTTTAATTTGTTCTTACAATATTGTCCTTTTCCTTTTTATTCACCATCTTTTTCTCTGTTAGTGCAGTTCCAAAATTTCTTTCTGGCTGCTAAGTCACCTAGCTTTTCTAATGGACAGGCCAATTTTAGAGACTTTTCTTAATCCATTCTGATTCCAGACATTGATTTTTCTGATGTTCAGCACAAACAAGCACAAAATATTTCAGCAGCCTCCCACAATAATCTTAATAATAACAGGCATTCATTCTTAGGTTTCACTTCATAATACCTACAATATTCTGAGAACCTCTATTATATATTATCCATTGCTCTGTGAAATGAATGGGCATTCTTCTTTCACAGGGAATTGCCTAAAAACCCATTTATTTTCTACAGCATAACTTTTTAAGATTCCCATTTTCTATCTTCCCTGCATAGAGCCTCTTTCTCTTTTGTTCTGATCTTAAACATTGCACATAATAATATTCACAACCAGCCACATAAACTGTAGAGTATCTCTGCAAATCCAAGAGGTTTATTCTGAATGATTGCTTCATGGAAGAAAAAAGACCCAAAAAGTCTGGTTTATACCCCCTGTCCTCTCCTCTCCAGTAGAATTTTATAAAAATTAAAATTAAAATAATTAGGTACCTTATAGAGAAATATGGGGCAGGACAAGTGTTAAAAACACTTCTATTTGGCCTATAAATGCATTAAAAGAAACCATAAAATTACTCTTTCCTATTTTAGTCTGCTAATTTCTCCATTTGTACCTGGATAATCCATTCATTTATTTTAAGGTGTAAATGACAAAAATTAAAAAAAAAAATCCAAAACTTTCTTTTCCTGTTAATAAAATAAATAAATATTTAAGCTGTTTATAATAACTCATTCTCATATAAGTCATTCACAGTTAGCAAACTAGTGCCATAACCAGGAGGTCAATCTTGCAGTAGAACAGAAGTCCAGCCCTCCACTGGCCCTGGGGAGCCCTTTCATGCTCCCCAGTGACTTCCCCTACATAGTTCTTGCCTTGTTATAGCCCTCCAGACCCATATTCCCACATTTAACACTTTTCCCTTTGCACTTTTTTCCTCCTGCAAATTATTTCATACTTATAATGACTGGGTTTGAGGTGGATGGTTGTTTCCTTTAAATCTTTTTCAGTCAAGATGGTTAGAAGAACACTTTTGTGTATCCCAATAGAGACACTTCCGGAATGTTTTTACACAGGCATTACCTGTGCACACCAAGACATTGTCAGAAACAGTAAAAAAAATGTAGGACCTCAGGCAGCAGAAGAATAAGGCATTTATATCCTAAACATTGAGCTACATGCTCTCAAGGTATCATCTGGGTTGAGAATTTTGTCCCATTCCTTTTGCATAACTGGCAATTAAGCTTCAGGAGCTCAAGGTGTTAAATTTTCTCATGATCATATGCCATCAACATAAGGTAGAAACTTGGTTGCCGGACAGTCAGCAGAAATTTGCAAGAAAGTCAAACAGAGATTTTTGGAGTTTGCTACAGTTAACAAAATTAATTAAGCATTTATTTATATTCTAGCTTGTAGAGTTATGTGTTGAATTTTAACCTTTTACTTCAGAAACCTCTGGCTAGGTACAAAAGGGCATAAGAAAATGCAAATTTCTGAAGTTTCTTGCATAACGAACAATACCAGAAAGGACCAAAGATATAAAGAACCCAGATAAAGAGGCTCCTCTCCCTAAGCCTACAGAGACTGACAGACGGTACTCAGATAAGCACCAAAAGACCAAAAGTGCATGTGCAGAGAGGAAGAGTTCAAAAGTTCAGTCATGAGGAAGACCACGATCTTCAGCCTCAAAAGACCACCAGAGATTCCTGTAGGACCGCCACAGCAAACCATGTGTGCCCAGAGGGACGTGGACCTATTTAGCATGAGAGGTGAGGACAGGCGGGGCCAGGGGTTGAATATGCATGGAAAAGTTGTGTAATGTATTGCATATGGAACACCTTTGGGAATAAAGGTTTGGGTCAGACTAAGGCTCAGCACACAGGTCTTGGAAAGCGATCTCACTTGTGCTGAGCACTGACAATACATACCCACTTTGCAACTACCCCAAGTTGTAGAGTCTATTTATTTATTCTACTATTGCTTCAAAAGCTTGTTTTTCCCTTCATTAACACTGTTTTAGAAAGACAAGTCAAAGCAAGAAGGAAGAAAATTCAGATTATTTTTCTTAGAGGGTATTGCAAATTATCTCTTATCTCAATTTCTGCTAAAGGGACCTGGCAGTGTCCTAATGCATTTCGAAAAGAAAATAATATCAAGGCATCTGTGCAATTAAGAGTGATGGCCTTATATTGCAGGAGGGCTACTATCCCAGCCAGGTTGCTAAAGACAGGATCGGGAGTGCAGCTCTGTGTTTGTTTACCTGATGAACTTCTGCACAGAAAGCTGATATCATGGGTTGCCAGGAATTCTTACTGGAAGGGAGCTGAAATATTTTGCAGTTTGATTAGTCTGTTTCTCTGCCCCAAGGAGTGTATGGAAGGATGTCAGTTCTTGTTATTTCAGCCACAGTACTTGTATATCCTTATCTAGGTACTGATTAGGCAGTTCAGATAAACTCATACATACCTTAAAAGGGACCCTGAGAATCTTGTTTACTGGTATTAGAGGGTAAAGGCAAGTAGTTTAAACAAAAATGCTCTTCCACAAGACCTACTGGCAATGTTGCCACAGAATTTAATCAAAAGAAAAACTAAAACTCTTTTTTGGACATTCATATTTCTGTGTGTCCTTATATTATCTAAATCAATGGTGATTGTTTCTGCTCTAGGTCACTGAGAAGGGTCTTCATACACCAAAAGATTATTTGCTTATTCAAGTGCCTGTATATTTTTGGTAGATTAATCCAGAAAAAAAACACCACTTGTAGCTTCTTTGTTTTACTCAGAACCAAACAGGAATAATTTGGATCTTTTCAGACAAATTTCACGCATCTGCATGTATCTGTGTGTGTATCTGCACTGAAATCTTGACAAGCAAGTCACTATACCTAAATATATCTCAGAAGGAAACCTGTAATGTTACAGGTAGGATTCAGTGCATTACCACAACAAGAGTCAGCAAGAAAGTAGATCATATTACCAGAAGTGCTGTGTGTGGGCCTGTATCTACTCCTGCTATCAGCACATGAGTCCTGCACCACTCAAAATGACTCAAGACTGTGGAAGAAGGTATTCTTGGGCTGAGAAAACACCAAGTTGCAATCCTCGGAAACAAGTAATGCAGAATTATTTTACATACTAATGGTGTGGCTTTCCTGCAATGTTCTGACTGTGGCTATTACTATCTCTCCTGGCAGTTTCCTTGTTCTTCCTTTCCTTTCCTTTCCTTTCCTTTCCTTTCCTTTCCTTTCCTTT